>SKCR01052201.1:0-233755 GCA_019454045.1 Zanthoxylum bungeanum | reverse complement strand
ACTTTAAAATTAATAATAAAATTTTTAGAAAAATAATATAAATACTATAGGGTCGGGTCTGGTTGGGTTTTAGTATCAAACCCGTTGTCCAACCAGATAATTTATGGTCGGGTCGGGTCGGATTGAAAATTTACAAAAAATTTTTTTACAAAAGCGGAGAAAGTGGCGTGGACAGTTAATGAAAGAACCACAAAATTTGACTAAAAAAAGCAAGAGAGAGACCGTGGGCCCTAGACAAATTGCATTAGGTTTCAAATTGCCTTGTGACATAAGAAGCATGCAAAGGTGGCAACAAGCCAAGCTCCTCCAGGCGTGAAAGAGGCCAGGCCTCACGCGTGAAAAAACCAGAACGCAGAAGCACAGATCGAGCGAGTAGAGAAGGAGAACGCATAGAGCAGTAGCTGAGCAGGGAAGAAATAATTGCAATGTCTCTCCAATCCCAAGATTTTTTTTATCAACTCCCATATAGATCTAGTCATGCTTCTTCTATGTGTGGTTTGCCAACTCAGTTGTGACTGGTAAAAATTGTTTTGCGTGTTGGTCTTCTGCTGCAGTATTGCCTGAGGGTGTATTGTCGACGTTAGATAGCTCGTAACGATAACTTTTGTGTGCTGTTAATATAGAGAAAATAATCATTAATTCCCTTAGAATTTGAATATGTGTAGAATTGAATATCTTCCGGTTGTTGATTTTTATTAGACATAATATCTCTTTAATTTAGTATATAATATTTTGGATTAGGAAGTTACAATATTTTAATTTGGTATAATTATATTTTATGTTTTATTTAATTTGGTAAATGGTTTAATTATTTTATTTAATTCAATTACATTATCTAATTAGTATTTAATTTAATATTTTATTTAATTTGGATGTAATTTAGGGTGATATGGGCGTGTGAGCCTAGTTGTGGTGTGGGCTTGGTTTGGTTTGGCTTGGTGTGTGGTGGCTTGGTGAGTGGGTTAAGTGTGTATGGGCTAGATTAAAGGGTTTTTGGGTTTTTTTAGGCTAATGGTGCTCTAAACGGAGGTGTAGCAAGTGAGCTTGACGCTAAACAAGTGAATAAAAACATAACGAAATATCAACTCCCTTCCGACGACCGCTTCCTGCAACTTCCATGACTAAAAAAAGTAGTGCCTCCAACTGAGACTCATCATCGGGTATTACATGCAAAAATGTAATGCCTACAGTCGCCCCCACTTTGATGGGACTTGTGCAGTGTGTGACTTTGAACAATCCTATCAAAGTTATGCAATGCATTTTTACTTACCTGGCTCGCAAGCTACCACCTGACTTGCCTGCTGCTCTGCTGAGCTGATGATGCAGTGGACCTCGATCCTGGGACGCATCCCAATAGCTGCAACCAACAACGGGGGCCTCGACCCTGGGACACATCCTAATACCGCTGACCAATGAGGGCCTCGCCCTCGAACCGATGATGTAGTGGGCCCTCGACCCTGGGACGCATCCCGAAACTACAACTGATGATGTAGTGGGCCCTCGACCCTGGGATGCATCTCGGAACTGCAACTGACAATAGGGGCACCTTGACCCTAGGACGCATCCCAAAACTGCTGACAATGTGGGCCTCGCCCTCAAGCTGATATGGGCCTCGCCACCAAGTTGACATGATGTGGGGCCTCGCCCCTAAGCTGACCTGATGTGGGGCCTCGCCCGCAAGCTGATATGGGCCTCGCCCCCAAGCTGACCTGATGTGGGGTCTCGCTCCTAAGCTGATATGGGCCTCGCCCATTGGGACTCATCCCCAAAAACTGAAATTGCGCTGACGCTGCTTGGCTCATTTCTGCCGCTTTCTCCTTTCTTCGAACCTGCGAACACAAAACAAAAAAAAACACGAAGAGAATGCAATGTTACGTGTATGCATGAATGATTTTCTTATTCTGTTGGGTTAGGTCTTCTACCAATTCCCATGGTGACTGCTCGGTCTTCTCTCCCTAAGGCAAAGTACTGCTTCAATCTGTCTACGTTGATCGGCTCGGTGAACTCGTTCCCTTCCAAGTCTGATAGCTTAACTACTCCATTTCCCATTACTTTATGCACTATGTAAGGTAATTCCCAGTTAGGTCTGAACTTTCGTCTTGGATCTGTTGTCGACGGCCTTGATTGCTTAAGTACCAAATCACCCTTTCTGATCTTGGTGGGGCGTACTTTCTTGTTGAATGAATGCTCAGGCTAATCTCTTCTGATACAACTGCATGTGATACAAAGACTTCATTCTCTTCTCATCCAACAGTGCTAACTGATCAAACCTCTGTGCGGCCCATTCTTGTTCCGGTAATTCTGCCTCTGCTAATATCCTCATAGACTATATTTCCACTTCCACTGGCAATACTGCTTCCATTCCATAGACCAAAGAATAAGGTGTGGCTCTTGTTGCTGTTTTCACAGATGTTCTGTACCCCCACAAGGCTTACGGTAATTTCTTGGCCCAATCTCTGCAGTTCTCTGTCATCTTGGCTAAAATCATCTTTATAGTCTTGTTGGCTGCCTCAACTGCCCCATTTGCCTGCGGTCTGTACGGTGATTACTTGTGGTGGCCTATCCCATATCTCTCTAACATTGCCTTCGTCTCTCCTTGAAATTGAACTCCGTTGTCTGTCACTATATGATGCGGCATACCATACCGACAAATGAGGTTCCGAGCTATAAACTTTGCCATCTGTTTTACTGTAACATTGCGGAATGACTCGGCTTCCACCCACTTCGAGAAGTAGTCCACCGCTACTATTATGAAGCGATGCCCATTTGACGCATTCGGTCGAATCTCTCCAATCATATCAATTCCCCATGCTGAAAAGGGCCACGGCTCTGACAACCCTTGCAACTCTGTGTGCGGCAAGTGATTCAAATTATCGTGTGCTTGACAGTCATGACAGTGCTTTACCATCTTCACGCAGTCTGTTTCCATTGTTGACCAATAAAAACCTTGTATCACTATCTTGCGGGATAGATTCAACCCGTTCATGTGCGGACCACATACCCCGGCGTGTACTTCTTCCATTACATGCTGAGCTTCTTCTTTTCTCAAACACTTCAACTGAATACCGTTTGCTTGCCTCTTGTACAGTTCCCCTTTCAAAATCACATACTGGTAAGCTAACTTCTGAATGGCTATTCTGTCTTTTCTGCCTGCCCCTTCCGGGAGTTCACCATGTTCCAGATACCTCTGAATGTCATAATACCAAGGTTTACCATTGTCGACCTCAACTTCCAGAATTCTTTCTATCTCATAAACAGGTCTGCTTGCTGTTGTCAGTATCAACGGTCTCATCATTAAATTTTCTGGATTTTCCCAAGTTGCTGGAAGTGTAGCCAATGCATCTGCCATCTGATTCTCTTCTCTCGGTAAGTGTTGAAACTTACACTCGGGGATAACCTGTGCCAACTTTCTGAGGTGAAAAAGGTAAGGTTTCAACCGTTCTTCTTTCAATTCCCATTCTCCTCGCATCTGCTGGACTACCAACATAGAATCTCCGTAGACTTCCACACTCCCGTCCTTCAAGGCTATCAATGCTGTCAAACCAAAAGCACATGCTTCATACTCGACCATGTTGTTAGTCACTTTGAATGTCAACCTCTTGGCCAAAGGCAAAGTCTCTCCCTCGGGGGTCACTATCACGATCCCAATTCCGGCTCCCTTGTAATTCACTGCTCCGTCAAAATACATCTTCCATCTCTGAACTGTTATTGCTTGGATCTCTTCATCTGGAAATTCAAACTTATACTGATCCCCCTCAACAGGTTGCAATGCCAGAAACTCTGCTACTGCTCGTCATTTTATCACTTTGGAGGTGAGATACTCAATGTCGAACTCTGTCAGCAATACTAACCATCTGCCAAATTTTCCCACTAGTGAAGGCACCGAATGAAGATATTTCAGAGGATTCTCCTTTGTCACTACCTGGATCTTGTAAGACTGGAAATAATGTCGCAACTTTCTGGAAGCCCATACTACGGCAAGACAGATCTTCTCTACTTCTTGATATCGAGCCTCATACGGAAGCATCTTCTTACTCAGATAATAGACTGCATGTTCTACCCCTGTCTCATCTGCATGTACCATTATTGCCCCCAGTGCTTCTGATTCTATAGCCAAATACAATATCAAAGGTCTGCCCAGTCTCGGAGGTTTCAATACATGAGGCTTTACCAAGTACTCTCTGATTTTGTCGAAGGCAGTCTGACACTGTTCATTCCATCTCACTGGCTGATCTTTTCTCAACAGTTTGAAGATAGGCTCACATACTGATGTCAACTTGGCGATGAACCGACTGATGTACAGAATCTTCCCCATGAATGCTCTGACTTCTTTCTCAGTTTTTGGTGCTGGCATTTCTGTGATTGCTTTGATCTTTTCAGAGTCTACCTCTATTCCTCATATTCCCACTATATGTCCCAGCAATTTTCCTGATGTCACCCCAAACATACATTTCTTGGGATTAAGCCGCAGGTTGTATTTGTCAACTCTCTGAATGAACCTTTCCAGTGCTTCAATATATCCAACTCTTGTCTCCGATTTCACCATCATGTCATCCACATACACTTCAATCACTTTGTGCATCAAGTCATGGAATAGTGTAGTGGCCATCCGTGGATAAGTAGCCCCCGTATTCTTAAGCCCAAACGACATCACCTTGTAACAATAAGTACCCCACTCGGTAACAAAAGCAGTCTTGTGCTTATCTTCCTCAGCCATAAGGACCTGATTGTAACCTGAAAACCCATCTGCAAATGAATACATAGCAGATAAAGTCGCACTATCAACCAGAACATCTATATGCGGCAAAGGAAAATCATCTTTCGGACAAGCCTTGTTCAGATCTCTGTAGTCCACACACATTCTGACCTTCCCGTCTTTCTTTGGCACCGACACTATATTAGCCAACCATTCATGATACTTTACTACTTCCAGGAACCCCACATCAATATGTTTCTTAACTTCCTCTCTGACGTTCTCAGCCCATTCTGGTCTCATCCGTCGGAGTTTCTGTTTTACTGTCCTCATATTCGGATAAGTTGGTATTGTGTGCTGGGCAATGTTTCTGTCTACCCTAGGCATGTCCTCATAGAACCAAGCAAACACTTTGGCATATCTGACCAATACTTCTTCTAATTTCTCCCTCTTTTCAGAGGTAACTTCACTTGCAATCAGAATTTCCTTCGGGTTCTCAAGTGTACCCAAGTTAAATACAGTAGTTCTAGCCGAACTGATTTCAAATATGCTCGATTCGTGCAGAGTAAATGGAAATGACTCAGGCAAGTAAGCAAAAGAAATGTCTTTATTATTGGATAATACGGAAGTACATTCAAACAAATCAGGAAGGTAAATGTCTTCATCATCTATAGATACTTCTTCCTCTGCAACCAGGTTTTCCTCATGTTTTTTGCCCTATTCCAGAGTCAGGCTCTCCAACTTCATAAATTCTTCATCCCAATTCTCTGCTTCCACAACTTATTTAGTCAGCGGTTTCTCACCCAACAAATCCTGGAAGATCTAAAATCCAGGCACCACAATCCCATTGACTTCCACAGGTTCAGGCTCCCATTGATACCCTAGAGCTTTCACAAAACATTCCATCAGTTTTAGGCCCTTTTTCTTGACCTTTGGCTTTTCTTCATCAGATGTGTATCCCAAACCCTTCCGAGTAGTCTATCCTCTGAAATCTGGCAATTTTGAACCTTCACCCGGCTCAAACTTCATTTTTTTCATGATCCTAGCCACCATAGGATCCACCCACTCCTCAAAAGTAGCTGACACTTGAAACCTCGTGAAAGGTTGTATCTTTAAGGCAGCCATGGCATTATCTACCTCAACCCGATAGTAACAACTTCTCCCTCATACGGGAACTTGATCATCTGATGTAAAGTGGAAGGCACGCCCCCAAGTTTGTGAAACCAAGGCCTTCCCAACAATAAGGCAAAAGTAGCTGGGATGTCCAGCTCTGTAAACTCAACTTCATCTTCAATCGGGCCTACCTTGACCATAGCCACAAAAGTACTCTCAACTCCCCTTTTACTGTCATCATAAGCCTTAATAGTCATGCTAGAGGGGTCCAAGTCCGTCGCTTTCATACCCAATCTCGCCAGAATTTTCAGCGGGCACACATTGATGGACGAACCGTCATCCACCATCACACATGAAGTTCTCTTGCCTTTTACCTCGGCCCTGATTAACAAGGGTCTATTATGGTTTCTCCCTTCAGCCGGGAGTTCTTTGTCAGAAAAAGTGATTTCATGCAAAGCCTCCTTTTGTACTGACCGAACAAACATTGCAGGGTTGGCATCTTCCGTTACCACTATCTTACTCAAGGCCTCAACCATGGCCCGCCTGTGCTACTGAGATGCACACAAAAAATCCCAGATACTCACTTATGCTCGGGTCTTCTTCAACTGTCTCAGCACTGTATCTCCTTCAGTAACTTCTGTATTCTCAACCACTTCTCTGCCATCTGTCAAAACTTCCTTACCCTTTTCTGCCATATCATTGTAAAAATGATCGCTGCGCGTCATTCCCCTCACTTCTTCCTCATCACTGCTAGAGAAATCAAGCCAAAAGTTCTTCCCCTGCTCAGTCTCATCTTCACTATCCCAGATTCCCAGGCAAAAGGCTTGAAGGTGAAAGGATTTTAGGACAAGGTCTTCCGGAGGGCCAGAATTGATCATATAGGTTGGTGGTGGTACGACACGGTAGTTGGGTAAGAGGTTTCTTTGTGTGTCAGGTTGTTCTGTTTCTGGGTCAGGTATTTTCTTGGAGTCTATCAGGTCTTGGATTTCATGGCGGAGTCGGGCGCAATTGTCGGTGTCATGGCCCTTTTGTTGGTGAAAGTGACAGTAAAGGCTTAGGTTATAATGTGATGGTAGGGGATTGGGTAATGGTTTGGCTTCTAGAGGTGTCAGAAGTCATTGTCTCCTCAACATTTCCAATACTTTGGACAAGGGTCTACCCAAGTTGGAGAATCTCCGGTTCCGGATAGCGACAATCTCAGCAGAAACGGGCTTTGTTCCTGACGTCCCCCCAATGGGCCTCCTGTTCAGACCATAGAATTTTCTATTCTCGGCCTCTTCTTCCTCAATATCCATGACAGTTTCCCTCAACTGCCGAAAATCAGTAATCATGGAGGTCATCCTCCTTAGCTTCCCATAGACGGAGGGCTTGGTGCCCTTGATGATCATTTTAATCTGGTCCTTCTCCGAGGGGCTAGTCTGCATTTTCAACAACTGACCTCTCCATTGGTCCACATACTCCTTAAAACTCTCCTCCAATTTTTGCTTAACATTCTCTAGATCGCGGAGTGACAGATCGATCTCTAGGTCAGTGACATACTGCTTCAGGAAAGCATCAACCAACTCCCTCCAATCTTCCTTCAGTTTCTTCTCCAAACTGTGGTACCACACCACAGGAGCTCCCTCGAGTGATATTCCAAACATCTTCTGCACTTGGCGTTGAGATAGGCCAATTGAACTCATGACTGATACAAACTGTCGGAGATGCACCCTTGGATCCCCATTCCCGTTAAACTTAGCCATATCAGGCATCTTAAACTGTGCCGGCAACTGTTTTCGAAAGTCAGCGTGTCATAATCTAGCAAATCCTCATTCTTACCCCTCATCTACGGGTAACTGACTCAACCTGATCCCGGAGCTTTTGTAACTCTGCCTGAGACCCAGATACTCTGCCTGCTGCATACTCTGCCATATCATCATCAAAAGTGGATATCATCCCCCAATCTGTTCGGAGGTTCCTCTTGCCTCACATCCCTAGAACTACCCCCAGCACGAGACCCGGCTATACCAGCCACAACAGTAGTCAAAGCTTGCAACTATTTAGTGATATTGGCGAGACCGTTCTCTAACTGATCCATACGGGATACCTCATTATCGGATTCACTCATGCTTGTTACTGTTCTTTTAGTGAGCCTTGTCCATTCTCTAACCCAAATGGTATCTATGATGTCTTTTTGAGACATAGAGGGTGTTAACATGATGTATGTATGCATGAGGTGTATGAGATTCATGTAACATATAGAACATACTAAATCAATTAAAATTTTCAAACAAATCGGCCTATTATCATTTTATAAGCTTATGGGCTAACTGTCATAGGAGTGAACTCATCCCAGTTTAAATGGCCCAACGACTTCACATCTCATGGCAAGGAGTCCAACTAAATCCAAATGGTAACGTTCCGAACACAAGCACAACATGGCCCATCCATATTTAGAAGCATTTGGCTCAATCGTCATAGGATACGTTCTTGTCTCAGTTTAAATAGCCCAACAAGCCCACATCCCATGATAAATGGTCCAAATGGATCCAAACGACGATGTTCCCAAACACAAGCATAAAAGAAAGGTAATGCAAACATAAATAATAATTTCTATAGAGTGGCCCATCGATATTTCAGAAGCTTTTGGCCCAATTGTCATAGGATACGAACTCGTCCCAGTTTAAATGGCTTAACAAGTTCGTATTTCTGACAAGAAGTCCAACTGCGTCCAAATGAGGATGGCCCACAAACACAAGGAAATAGTTGCTATAGGTCATATAACCCCGGTCTACGTGTGGGTTCGCAAGAGTGTAGACAAAGGCTCTCACCGGCGAAGGATGGCCCACAACTAGGTCTCCCCAATCAAGGGTTCGAGCGACCAAGTGAGCACACCCTTTTTTATACGTTAAGGTACATGCTAACAAGCTATGGTGTGTGACAGACTGTCAAATGGACTTCCCGTTGTAGATTCCCCAGAGGGAGGGTGGAGCGAGGCTCACTTAAATACCCAAGCCTCTTAGGCTCTTATCGGTTGGTGTCAGGAATAAACAACGAGTCCTCCAAATTAGTCCATCATAATAGGCTACGAATAGATGGCTATATAGGTGCCTTCACAGCTTTTCCTTCTAGAAAGGTAGTGAGTGAAGGAAGACACCAAACTATTACCTAGCCTCAAAATGCCTTTGATTAAACCCCTTTTAACCCACGATAGACACGATTAACTTAAATCACAAATCATAATATTACAAGACAATATTTTGGGGCCGATTCTCTATCCCCAGTGGAGTCGCCATACTGTGGGACACAGAAACTGGGCGACGCATGCTGTCCTGGGCTCGCGGCCCGGTTGGGAGTACGGAGTAGCCCACGGGTGACTAAACCGGAGAATAATGGAGTCGCCACCAGGTGTGAACCGGGACAAAGATTTAAGGCCGCACTCACCCCTCGTAAGGGAAGACCTCAAACCGTTGGGTTCGGAATGGTCCCTTACTTATGCCACTTGTAATAAAATAATTAGTGCAATAATCTTACCAAGCCTAAGCAACATATTTCCAAGGACAATTTACTCATAAGTTTTCATGCATAGGTACAAAGCTCATATCTAAGTCTACATATAACACATTTTTCATGTTTATATACAACCTATTTGTATATAATCTATGTCCGAATTCATGCATAAAGATATATTGACATACGGAAGACATACAATATCACATTGGTAGGCACAAAAGCGCAAACACATAGCATTCATACAAGCATGTATATTAGGGAAAGACACTTAAGCGCATAATAGAAATAGATAACTAAAGAGGTAATACAAATGCATAAGGTAAAAAGAGGTAACTATATGCTAAGATAGACATGTCACGATGTGATGCAGGAGGACCTGTTTATCGTGGGCATTCGTGCGGTGTTCGTATACGCGTTCGAATGGTAAACAGATGGTTCACGTTCGTATAGCATTTGATAACGCGTTCGAATGGGACCAGACAGAAAACATGCGTTCATGTGGCGTTCTGAAACGCGTTCGAACGGGGTTACAGCAACCACCTCTAAAATACAGTAAACAACATGACACATACATGAACGAATGAATATATGACATCTAATAAATAATAACGGGCTAAAAGCGCGGCAAAGCATCATGGTAAATGATTTTAACCTCTCAAAAAAGAGGACATTTAATCGCACTTACTAAGCCCATGCGCAATCAACACAACACATATATAAAAAGTAAAGACAATGATATCGGACTTCGTATACCCAATTGAACACATCTTACATTCAACCGAATATACGTCAATCGGCGCGGCAAAGCATCGTGGTAAATGATTTTAACCTCTCAAAATAGAGGACCTTTAATCCAACTTACTAAGCCGATACGCTCGATCACATCATACATATAAACAACAAAGACAATAATATCGGACTTCGTATATTCGATTGAACACATCTTACATTCAACCGAATATACGTCAATCGGCGCGGTAAAGCATCGTGGTAAATTATTTTAACCCCTCAAAATAGGGGACCTTTAATCCAACTTACTAAGCCCATGTGCTCGATCACATCATACATATAAACAACAAGAGACAAAAATATCGAACTTCGTATACCCGATTGAACACATCTTACATTCAACCGAATATACATCAATTGGCGCGGTAAAGCATCGTGGTAAAAGATTTTAACCCCTCAAAATAGGGGACCTTTAATCCAACTTACTAAGCCCATGCGCTCGATCACGTCATTACATAAACAAATAACATGCGGAATTTAAATGACGAATAATAAATAAATCAAAGCAACATAAAACAAAAGAATGTGCCGTTTACTTAAGCGGTACGTGGAGTTGTATCCCGAGTACAGATCATACTACCGTCTATTTGGAATCGGTTATGAAATTTATGTCCGGGTTTCCATCCGATATACCGCGAGAGTTGACACATCTTTCATTCTATTCCAATGCCACAACATACAATATTTCGTAATGCATGCATATTTATCTACTCAAGGGCCACAACATGCATTTTAACATAATAATCATGCGAACAGTACTCAATAAATAATAAAAATAAAACTGAAAACGAGTGTGAAAAATACCCTCAGGTCTAACCTTTTTTGCCGACTTTCGGACTTGCGTTTCACAGAGATCGGAAGGGTTAAAGCTCCTCAACTTCTCCGGTTCACTAGTTTAGCGTCTTAGCTCACTGTTTTGCTATTTTGCTTACTGTTTGACATCCGTTTTGCTGCTGTTTGACCTCCGTTTTGCTGCTGTTTCCTCTGTATTTTCTGCTTACTGTTTCAGGTCTTCAAAGCTACTATTTTTTTTGTGTTTTTTTAGGGGTTTTAGGTGCAGTTTTTTGTGATTATCTTAAGGATTAAAACTACAGTTTTTTTGTTACTGGTTTAGATTATTTAGGGGAGTGTTTTAAGGTTTTTTTTCTGCTGTTTGGGCGTGTAAAACAGTGCAGTTTGGGCGTGTGAAACAGTGCAGTTTTTGGTGTTCATTTCGGTGATGCAACTGCTATTTTTGGGGGAATTTTTGGTGATGTTTGGTGGGTGTATGGGGTTGGTTTTCAGTGGTGATTAGGGGCCGTTTTGATGGTTGTAAGGGCTGTAATATTTTCGGCAATGGAGGGGTTGATGAGGGTGATGTTTTCGGCTATGGAGGGAGGAGATGAAGAGAAATATTTGCTGTTTTTTCTTGTGATTTGCGTGTGTGTTGTGTCTTGTGAAGGGAGTGCATGTCTTGGTTAGAGGTTGTTTATATAGAGAAGGGCAAGGGTTCTTCTTGTCTCACAAGGAAGGGATTTTAACATTAAAGAGAGGATTTGATTTGGTGTTAGACAAGGAAAGCAAGAGATTTGATGGGGGACAAATTTTGGAGAATTAGGAAGGTTGAATATTTGATTTGCTTGGTTTAGGAATACAATATTTTAATTTGTTAGGATTGATTTTAATTAGGCATAACATCTCTTTAATTTAGTAATAATATTTTGGATTAGGAAGTTACAATATTTTAATTTGGTATAATTATATTTTATGTTTTATTTAATATGGTAAATGGTTTAATTATTTTATTTAATTCAATTACATTATCTAATTAGTATTTAATTTAATATTTGATTTAATTTGGATGTAATTTAGGGTGATATGGGCGTGTGGGCCTAGTTGTTGTGTGTGCTTGGTTTGGCTTGGTGTGTGGTGGCTTGGTGAGTGGGTTAAGTGTGTATGGGCTAGATTAAGGGGTTTTTGGGTTTTTTAGGCCAAGGGTGCTCTAAACGGAAGTCTAGCAAGTGAGCTTGACGCTAAATAAGTGAATAAAAATATAACGAAATACCAACTCCCTTCCGACGACCGCTTCTCGCCACTTCCATGACTAAAAAAAGTAGTGCCTCCAACTGAGACTCATCATCGGGTATCACATGCAAAAAATGCAATGCCTACAGCGGCGTTATTGACACGTGGTAGGCGGCTTTAAGAGCTGAATGATTATGCTGACGTGGCAATAACGTGGCGATGTGGATTGTCAGAACCATATGATGATGATACGTGGCACAAGATGATTGGCTGATGATGACGTGGCTGACACATGGCAAGCTGACTCGGCATGAGACTGATGTGGATGCCACGTGTCTGACACATGGATGACACGTAGATGAGACGTGGTGATGGCGATTGTCGGTAGCATATGATGGTGACACATGACATGGCGCACGTTAGCGGATATGCTCTGATGTTGACATGTGGCAGGCACACGGTAGCATCCGATGCATGTTGCCAGACTTCTCAGATTATGACATGTGGCACAACGTATTTTAGCAGGTGGCGTACATTAGCAGTCACGATGCAAAAGGCTTGCCCGTCGTGACGGGCGAAATTATAATTTTGCCATTTTGACCGTTTTTCACTGTTTTGGCCGTAAATTACTTCCAGAAAGTCTTGAAACTTTATTTATATACAAAATAACACAAAACACATCAAAATATTCACAAAACTCAAAAATCTTTAAAAAATATTAGGTCAAATGAGTGGAAAATAGTGATATATTTACCACTCATCAATGAGGTACGCACGTGTTCAGATAGTCCGATGACCGTATTTACTGCCAACATATATTCAGGAATCTCTTGGGTCGCTTCCCAAAGATTCACCGATGACATTTGACTCGAACAGAATTAATCTGAGATTAATTATGAGAGAGAAAATTAATCTGGGATTAATTGTGGCAAGAATTAATCTGGGATTAAATTCGTCTAGAAGAGAGAACGTGATTAATTTGGAATTAATCAACAAAATAAATTTAATAGTTAAATTGGATTTTTCTATAAATTTATTTATTTGGGCTAAAATAATATATTGGATATATTAATTGAAATTGGATTTCAATACGGAATTAAAATTAGATTTTTATTCAAGCGAACAATTTAATTTGGAATTAATTCGTAAGCGACTATCGTAATAATTTTGCGAGGTATAATTATTTAATTAATTTGGATTTAATTATTTAGCGACAGAAAATTCGTTTAATCGGATTAAACGAACCGTCGTGTTGTGTGAGCCAACTTAAATTTGGAATTTAAAGTGGTGGGACCCACTTTACTTACATCACTTGTCACAAAGTTGATGGAAGTGGTTGGGCTTATTAATTGGATTATTTATCAACACACCAACCAAGTCAACTAAAACTATTCATCTCTCTTCTCCCTTTTGCAATTGTCGATTGCTCTCTTTCCTTGGAGGAAAATTTTTGATTCAAAAATTTGGTAAAGCTAGCACTTTAAGAGTTGAAAAAGGTGATAGGGAAACTCACCCAAGGGTTTGGAACTCATCTTAAAGCTTGGAGCTTCATCATTTCTAAGGAATTTTTTGAAAATTCTCAACCGATCAATGTAAGTATTTCCGCAACTTACTTGTTATATTCACACACAAATCTTATTTAGAGATCTTGGTCATGTGTAGGACACTAACAATGGTATTATACAGCCTTCTAAATGTGATTTGAAATTTTTAGGGTTCTTAACTTTAATTTGGGGATTTATGCTTCGAGCATGTAAATTCGAAATTGATTGTTTGGTTGTGATTAGATGATGATAAGTAAGAGTTGTGCATTATTGGATTGTGAAAAATTGATTGGATCAAAATTTCCCCAAATCCATCACTTGGCCGAATATGAACCCTATGAATATCTCATGGTAATTTTTAAAATTTGACAATTGGATGTGTTAAAAACATGAAATGAATATTGATTGTTGATTTAATTGGATTGAAATCAAAATTGGATATAATTTCTTGCCTATTGCCATGAGTTTGAAGCATGTTGGATGAATTGATTTTGCTTAAATTTGTGTTAGAGATGAATTAAAAGTAAAACATGATTAATTAGATTAATTAATGTTTTGAAAATATTAGATTAATTAATTAATTGTGTTAATTACACTTTAATTGGATTAATGTGACATTTGGAATTTTTGTGTTTAATTAATTTGGGCCTATTTTGTGAAATTGGGCTTGGATGTTGTAATTGGGCTTAATGGGCTTTGTTGTACAAAGTTGGGTTTAGGCAAATTGTATTGGATCCAATTGGGCCCAAAACCACTTCCAGAAAGCCCAAATGCAACATAATGGACCTTTGTAATTTAAATGGGCCTAATGGGCCAAAATTAATTTAAAGTCTTATGGGGTAAATCCCGGATTGGACTTTGGTTGCGGGTTTGACCCGAGTTGACCAAAAGTCCATGCCTTAAGAAATTAATTAAAAGCCCATTGGACTTTAATTAAATTGACGTTGGACGTTAATCGGGCTTTGAGACCCGTTGCGATTAAATTTGGAATTTAAGTCGTAAAAGGTTTATTAATAAAGTGTGATATTTAATTTGGAATTAAATAGTGAATTAGAATTAAATACAAATTGAATTGGATTTAATTGTGTAGTTTAATTTAATTCTAGAATTTGTACTTTGAGTACTTATTCGCAAAAATGAGTTTGACTCGAGCAAAATCAAATCGTTGTTTGAACATTGGATGATCACTATTTATCAGATTAAATAATTTGATTAGATTGATTGATAACATGCTTGTGTGAATACATGATTGCGATGCATGAATAATGTATATCGGATGGATATTAGATGGGTGGGGCAATTTTAGAAACTTTTGTAATAAATTTGATTCATTAATTGGACCTGCGTGTCCAGCCTTATCACCTCCTATTCTTTGTATTCTCTTCTCACCTATTCCCCTCAATGTAAATGAGGTTTCTTTAGAAGTGTAGTGTAACGGGTAGAAGAATTTTTTGTGCTAGCGGGAGAGAGAAAGAGAGAGATTTGATCTAGGATCAATGTGTAAAGTATTCATCCGCATATCATTATTACTTTTCATATACACTTTATTATGTGTTTAAAATGCATGTTTAAGGGTGTATGATGATGAGACCTTAACAAAGATAATAAATTGGTAGCCAATTTGCACGCGAAAAACCCTCAAACAATATTAAGCGTTTTTCCTTCCATTGAGTGATTCTCACTCAAGATCCGAGATGGCATTGGTTTGTTGGCCAAAGTCAAGGCCTTTATCTGTCGAAGATGTGTTTGAATCACGAAGGCTTTGTTACATGTCAGTGTCATGTCCAAGTTGTGGTTTGTTGGCCAAAGTCAAGACCACTTCTTGTCCATCGACATTGATTACGAAGCTTTCCATGGTCAATGGGTCGCGCTTGACTGGGATCACTAAGTTTGTTGTGCAAAGCCAAGGCTTAGTTGATTCAGAGGAAAAGGTTAGGTAATACATTGGATGTATTGGCATATATAAGATATATGTTTCGGACTTGGATGTCCACCTGCTGGATCTAGGAATTGGATTGGATCCAATTGATCTTAGAGATCTACCTAGTTAATTATCATACAATTTGTTGGCCAAAGTCAAGATTGTGTGATATTTAATGGGATCCTAGCCCACTAGGAAACACGGTTTTTCGAGTACTCGACAGAGGGTTAGAGGCTCGCCGAAAAATAGTGGGAGGCAAGAATTGAATTTACAATATTCGTTCAATTACTCGCCATACGCGCTCAAACAAATATCATTCGTCAAAATAAATTAAATGTTAGTTGGACTAATATTTAAATTGTTGTTTTTATAATCAGTTGGACTGTATTATAGTTGATTATATAATTGGATTATAGTAATCAATATATTTGAATTAATTAATTTCTATTTACAGTTGATTTTATAATTGGATTATAGTAATCAATGTAATTGAGGTTAATTAATTTAAATTATATTTGATTATATAGTTGGACTATAATAATCAATATAATACATAGTACCACAAATCGTTGATTAAATAGTTGGACTATTAGAATCAAGATTAAATGGAAAGATTGGACATTTAAATATAATCTTGGATTAAAATATTTAAATGGTTTAATTTTCATAATTGGGAATTAAATTTCATGATGGTCCTGGAAATAAATAATAAGTTACTTTATTTGATAAAATAACCTATTATGCCTAAGCTCAGACTTAAGCAAATAAGTAAAGCATAATCTTTAGAAGATTTATGTGATGATAACTTTAGTGCTTAATCTGATATACTTATCATAAATCTATGTTTAGATTTAAGAAGTATTAAAATTGCAATTAATAACTCTTGGAGGGTTAATGACAAATCTCGAGGAGATACAGTCAAACTTTGCAATTAGGCAATTAGCGCAAGGCGCACTTTACTTCAATATTTTAGAAACCCAAGGCTTGGCCAAAGGCTTCTGAAATATAGAAAAGGGCAAGGCTCTGACTTTAAGAATGTGTTTGTCAAAATTATGTCTATTACTAGTATTGAAATTGGATTTTAAAATACTTAGTATGGTACATAAAATATATGTATTGATGTTCGGAATCTACTGTGAGTAGGATACTGACCTCAAGCTGAGATAAATCTGCGAATCGGAAACGGGACGTAAGTCGCTGTTTCGACCGTAGATACCTAAGTTTAAGAATTGCCCTTCGGGTTTGTACTTAATTAGGAACTGTTATAATGTAACTAGTTTGACTAGAAACATTATCTCTATATCAGTGTTTAATCCATTGTGGATAAACCTTTATATTCTAGAACACTAAAGTGTTTCATTATATAAAGATGATATTGAGATAAACACATAGATGTGAAAAACAGTATTTATATTTGAATATAAATAAATCTCAAACATATAATATGACGAATAGATAGCTCTAACTGATTTCATCAGAAGAGACTAATTGTGGCATTGTTGTCTGGGACACAATTAAATAAGACTCGTATATCCACACTTTTGAAGAGTGGGTACTCGGACTGATTTGATCCTATTCAAATAAAGTCTACGAATCTAGTTTATTGGGCAAAGTGCCTGAAACACTATTTACTTGGTAAAAATGCAAATGCCACCGATCTGTTAACCCTAGTTCATAGTGAAACAAGTAGGCCCATGTCTAGTTAGGCTAGATGTGGATATGAACATTTCGTGACCTTTACGGATGTGGCATTGCGTTATGGTTATGTGTTTCTTTTGAAGAACACAAATCGGAAACTTCTAGAGTTTCGACACGAAGTAGACAGACAGATCGGCTAGAGTATTATACCGTCACGGTAAGACCGTAATGGAAAATACTTAAGTAGTAAGTTTCTCATATAGTTGAAAGAGTAAAGTATTCTTTCAAATGAGGACTCCTCCCGGAACACGTCATTTTGACAGTATGTCCGAACAGAGTAACCGAATTTTGTTGGACATGATAAGGTTAATCATGAGTCGCTCTGAGCTACCATTTCCTTCAACGGATAAGCTTTAAACAGTGCAAGAACTTATTTAGAATAAGGTTCCATAAAAATCTGTTTGACAGATATCATATTAGGTATGAACGGGAAAGAAACCGGGTTTCACATTCCTAATAATTTGGGTATGCTAGGCATACGTTTGGATGATACCAAACTAGAACCCAAATTGGATAAGTGTCAATTGTACGTTATCCTAGGGATAACATAAGTATTGTACTTATACATCTCATAAGAGAACAATTAGATTGTTGCTCGCCATGCGATTTTCCTAAGAGGAATACCGATATGCAGTGGTAAGTGGGAGGATAGTAAAACTCGATGAAAATCGGAGTAATACTATTCCTGGCAGCGATTCCTACTGGAACACAAATAGGTCATCAAAGATGTAACTACACAAGAACCGCGTAGTCGGAGAGAGTCAGAAAACAAACCTGGGGTATGGGTTTCTGATCTCACCTCATAAAGATGTTAATCTTATTAAAGTATACAACTGACTGCGTAAGGAAGTGATACAAGGTATCAACTCCCTGATTATGAAAAAGTGTCATGACGTCCAAAATGGATTCCATGTATATCAACAAGTTTGGATACTAGTTGATGTACCACAAGGCATTGTGCCTATTAGTACTATATAAGTCTTCAAGGAAGACATACATGGATGGCAACATACCAACGTACAAAGCTGGGCTTGTGACGAAAGGTATCGTTATCAATATTGTGTTGATTACGATTCAACCTTTTACCTGTTGCCACGATAAATCCGTTTGGATAATGCTTGCAAATGATGTATGTTTCATTTATGAAATATGGCAGCATAACGGGAAAATCGCTTTCCTGAAAAGGAAACCTTTCGGAGGATGTTTACAACATCTTGATGGTTTTTTCGAACCATAACAAGCAAACTAGGTTTGCAGGTTATTCGATCCATGTTTGGATCGCAGCAAGCATTGGTTCTAGGAATTGTAGTTTTGATGTAATCATAATGGTGTATGATTTAATTCAAAACGATATGATTCTTGCGTATATAAGAGAGTTAGTGGGAGCGCACTGAAAATACTGTCCTATAAATAATGATAATATGTCATTTCTTGGAAATGATATTCCCATACAACAATCGGCGAAAGCTTGGCTTTCGAGAAAAATTCTCCATAGAATTCTTGGGAGAAACAAACTTTATTCTATGAATATAGATCTGCTAGGATAGACTAAGTTGTTAAAACTCTCCGAGAAATCGTACATTGAAAAATGTACGCGACCTAGTGTCTCATACGCTTTGAGCATATGGATTCACAATCGGGCCAATCCAAGTGATAGTCACTGGATTGAAGTTAAGAACATCCGTTAGTATCTTAGAGAACTAAGGATGCTGTCTTAAACTAAGGAGAATGAGAACTTGAAGTGACTGTGATCACTACTGCAAGTTTTTGAAACTGATAAGGACGACTGAAAGTCGTAAACAGTACTATACAGTTTGAATAACGGTACAGTGAGATGGAAATCTTCCAGGCAAGATACTATTACCGAATAAACAACAAATGCGGGATATTGCTGCAGCTGAAGCGGCAATAGAAGCCATTTGGGTCGATAAAATATCTAATTAGATTAGATATGATTCTGTTAGCAGCTGAGCTAGGCGTCAGCACAGCCTAAAGAATTAATGGTCTCATCAACGATCCAGATATATACTTAGATATTCATCTGATTCGTTCGGATCACACATCGTGGCGATGTGATGATCGTATAAATTACGTCAGACGATAATCATATAAATCCGCTGACGAAAGCTTTCCTCAGTAGTTTGAGCCAACCGTATATAGTTCGGGTGTTAGGCACTCGAGTGACTGGCTATAGGCCAAGTGGGAGATTGTTGGACAGTTATGACCAATAGCGTCACTATTTGTACAGATCATGGTGTTGTTGTACAAATTAACTATGTGACAAAGGAGATTGCTCTCTTATCATTTGTGATTAGATCACTTTAGATATATAAATGATAGGAGGTCCCTATGATTAGTTCCTGGATTGAGAATGATATGAGACAGTATCAGTACACGAAGGATTAATCCTTAAATATCCCTAGTCAGAGATTATCGAGATTGGACATCGATGAATGCGTAAAAGACTAGTATTACACTTGTGCGCATTTGTGAGAGCACAACGGCATAGTTCTCATATATTTGGGTATAGGATACTCATGCGAGTGTAATAGGAGGTCGTGTTTCACCGATGGTACGGGAAACAGCTTCGCTCTGGATAAGACCCCCCTCGAATTCCATTGGTAGTATGACTATGTGTCTATGGAAGTCCGAAATTAGGGTAGGTGTATTCGGTCTTAACCTGAGACTTGCACCGCTAATGCATACGATAATCAATACACTTTGGTTGAGGTCGTCCAGGGCTGTAACAGGTTCCGTGTACGCCGATGCTGAGTATATCGAGAATCGTAGTGTGTTGGGTGTGATATCAAGACGGAAGTGTCACTCCAGTCATATGGTGTTGATGATCGCGCAGGGATACAGAACTTGTTCTCTAATAAAGGTTGCAACCGTCGGGATAATATAACTTGGTCATGATTATTCGATATTAAAGAGACTATTTGCTCGTTATCCGATATATGCTTCGTACGGGGCAGACACTGTACCAGCCCCAGGCCTCGCATGTGATCATCCGATACTGGACAGAAATACGCAATACTACGGTATACTACGCTTGATATAGATCCTTATTCCTGTAAGGATATTTCCGGAGAATTTGGTAGGCATGGCGCTTTGCTAGAGGCCAACCTTGTCTTGTAAATCGGTAAAAACGTAGTACTTGGTACTTAAGTGTTCGGATAGTCCGACGACCAATTTGACTGCCAACATATCCGGGGATCTCATGGGTCGCTTCCCAAAGATTCACCGATGACGTATGACTCGCACTTATATTAATCTGGGATTAATAAGATGAGAGAGAAAATTGATCTGGGATTAATTGCGGAGATATTTTATCTGGGATAAAATACCATTAAAGAGAGATAATGATTAATTTAGAATTAATCGGTAAATTAATATATTTGATATATTAAATGAAATTGGATTTCGACGCGGAATTAAAATTAGATTTTAATTCGGGCGAGCGAATTAATTTTGAATTAATTCGTTAGCGACGTGAATAGTGATTTCGCTAGGCGTAATCATTTAATTACGACGCAACGGAAAATTCATTAATTTAGAACTAGCGAATCCGAGCCCGAGATTATTTGCGAGCACATTCGCATTTCAAATTCGAGTGCGGCACGTAAGTCAAATCAAGCATCAAATCGCTAGTCGCATCTAGCGTCACATCAAGCGTCAAATCATGTCACTTTGAGTGATGTGACAATTGATTAGATTGATTAATTGAAGAGACTTGATGTGAGTGGTTGGAAATCAACTTTTTGAGAGTTGAAAGACATATATTGTTTTATATTCCTTTGACTTTTTGAAAGACAAAAGAAGTGTATATGCTTTATTATTTGTAGAAAATATATAAGAAAAGATATACAATTTTCCAACACACTTTTCACTTCTCTCTCTCACCATTTCTCTCCATTTTCTCACGCCCTTAGAGGGCTGATTTCTTCTTCAATTGGGCAGTGAACTGCCGAGCAAACCAAGAAGAAAAGGGGAAGCAAGTGTGATTTTGTGGCAAAATCGAGAGTGCTAGCACACTCCGGGATCAATGCGAAGGTGATAGGGAAGCTCACCCATGAGCCGGGAATCGTTCGATGAAGCTTGGAGCTTGTTCGAGGACCCCGAAATGGCGTAAAACAGAACCTTGAACTGCTGCAGTGGGCGCACATGAGCAGTGGGTAGTAAGCAGATTTTTAATCTTTGTTGCCTCCGCGTCGCTCAACCGATCGATGTAAGTATTCCGCGACTTTCTCGATTTGTTTTCACATATATTTCATGGCTTGTATTCGATTCTATGGACCTAGAAACTCCAACAATATCTAGTTTAACCCGATGCGGGTATACCTTTGTATTCAGGAACACTGGGTGTTTTGTATATAAATATGATATTTTGATATGTACAGCAGATGTTAATAATGGTCTTTATATTTTGAATATAAACGAATCTCAAACATATAACATGACAAACAAAAGGCTCAAATTTAGTAAAACAGATGAAACTTATCTGTGGCATTTTCGTATGGGACACATTAACAAGACTCGTATATCCACTCTTTCGAAGAATGGATACTTGGACGGATTTGATCCTAATTCATATGATGTATGCGAATCTTGTTTATTAGGTAAAATGTCTAAAACACCTTTTAGTGGTAATGGTGTATTTGCCACCGAGCTGTTAGCTCTCGTTCATAGTGATGTATGTGGGCCTATGTCTAGCCAGGCTAAGGTGGATATGAATACTTCGTAACCGTTACAGATGATGCACCGCGTTATAGTTATGTGTATCTTATGAAACACAAGTCGGAAACTTTTGAGAAATTCAAAGAGTTTCGACACGAAGTAGAAAAACAGACCGGCAAAAATATTAAAACATTATGGTCGGACCGTGGTGGAGAATACTTAAGCAATGAGTTTCAAGATTACTTGAGAGAATATTGTATTCTTTCACAGTGGACTCCTCCCGGAACACCTCAATTGAACGGTGTGTCCGAAAGGAGAAACCGAACTTTGTTGGACA
This sequence comes from Zanthoxylum bungeanum, assembly GCA_019454045.1. Taxonomy (NCBI): domain Eukaryota; kingdom Viridiplantae; phylum Streptophyta; class Magnoliopsida; order Sapindales; family Rutaceae; genus Zanthoxylum; species Zanthoxylum bungeanum. Next base: position 211,487 of record SKCR01052201.1, on the reverse strand, counting down.
TGGTAAGGTCTATGATAAGTCACACAGAGCTACTGATTTCCTTATGGGGATATGCATTGAACAATGCAATACTTATTTTGAATAAGGTTCTGTCAAAATCTATTGGACAGACTCCATATGAAATATGGACAGGAAAGAAACCGGGTTTCTCATTCCTGAAGATTTGGGGATGTTGGGCATATGTTAAACGTTTGGATGGTACCAAACTAGAACCCAAATCAGATAAGTGCCTATTTGTAAGTTATCATAGGGAAACCAAATGATATTACTTCTATAACCCACAAGAGAACAAAGTATTTGTTGCTCTTCATGCAGTTTTCCTTGAAAAGGAATTCATAGATGCAGTGATAAGTGGGAGGAACGTAGAACTCGATGAAAATCAGAGTGATACTATTCCTGGCACAGACCCCCTCACGGAACATTAACAGTCCATCATGGATGAGATTATTCCATAATCTTATAATACACAAGAACTGCGTAGGTCAGAGAGAGTCAGAAAATAACCTGAGAGGTATGAGTTTCTGATGTCACCTCATGTAGACATTAATCTTATTGAGGAAGATGAACCAGCTACATATGAGGAAGCGATACAAGGTATCGACTCCACTTTATGGCAAGAAGCCATGAAGTCCGAAATGGATTACATGTATACCAACCAAGTTTGGACACTGGTTGATGCACCAGAAGGCATTAAGCCTATTGGTTGTAAATGGGTCTTCAAAAGGAAGACGAACATAGAAGGCAATATACAGACGTATAAAGCTAGGCTTGTAGTGAAAGGGTATCGTCAACGACATGGTGTTGATTACGATGAAACTTTTTCACCTGTTGCCATGATGTAACATCCCAGATTTTTGGGAATGTTCAAGAAGATTTCCGGACCGGTGTTATAGTCTCGGGTCATGATAATAACGGAGAATAAGAGTTCATGCGAAGTTATATGAGTTAGAATAATAGATTATGAATTTTCGTCGCGTTGGAAAACGTGTGGGATCAAAAGTCAGTTACCCGATTTTTATTATACGAGAAAAGTTTACTGTTTTGACCACAGAATTAGAAAAAGAACTCCGATTAAGTTTATTCTTGAACCATCGGACTCGTTTTTCCGAGATGGACAACTTTCGTGTTGAACACCTTTCGAGAATCGCATCAGAATGGCTTCAAAAGGGGTAATTTCCGAAAATACCCTTCCTAGTGGGGGCATTTTAGTCATTTCAAGATTTAAGATATTTTGTTTTAATTATTAATTATTATTATTATTTGTATCAGCAGCCTTTTACAAAAAAAAAAAAAAAAAAACAGAACGTGAGGCGTGAGGAGAGAGAAGATGAGGGGAAGCCGGCGGTCGGCCTTCCGGCCACCCCCGGCGGTGCGAGCCGGCACCGCTGGCTTCGTACCGACCTGGCCGGCCACATGGTGCCTGGTATTTTCCAAAAAGCCACCGGAACGGCGAGAAAAAGAGAGAGAAGGGCGCGAGCTTGGGTCGTCCGATTCCGGCTCGTTGCTTCGAACCACGAGCCGTGCCACCTACAAATCGAAGCTCTCGGAGAGTACTACAATTGTGTGGAGTCGGTTTCGTCGATCGGCGGCAGGTTGCACGCGAAACGAGGAAAGAAGATTCAGATGAATTGTAACTCGACGTGAACAGTAACTCCGATCCAAATTCCGATCGCACCAGTGCGCTCGTATGGCCGTCGGGAGTCCGAATATGGCCTCGAAATTTCGGTACGACTCTCCGTTTCGAATTTCATGTTTTAAAGTGTATCGATTTAGATTCGGATGTTTCCAGTAGTTTCGTAGTGTAACAATTGGATATGAATTGATTTGGATATAATATCATATGTTAAAACGATAAATGTGGTAGAATCCGGGGGAGAATCGGATGAGATATGATCAATCCAGTAGAATTAGCGAGATTCCGGTAAAACGCAGTTTCTCGCGCGATTGAGCGTAGATGATCGTAAACATAGTTATGATGTAAATATGGTATTGCGAGGGTAATTAGATAATTTTAGATTAGTTCGGAGGGTTCGAGACCCTTCTGTAGCGTTTGCGGAAACTTTTCCGTAAGTTTTTCCGCAAAAGCGTAAAGTGATAATCTGAGCTATCTAGCTAGTTTAGGATAGTTTATGAGTATGTAATAGAGTAATGAAGTTTAAATAGTAGAATCAGAAAGATTTGGTGTATTCCGAGAAATTCCGTAATTTTGTATAGATGAGTTGAAAGTTCCGCAAATAGGGGTTTTGACATATGTTGTGATTTGTTTTGACAGATCGGATCGGGATTAGGAGTGTCCGCCTAGTCAGGTAAGTAACTCATGCTTCGATTACTTAAGAAATTTATCATTGTTCGAAAGCAGTAATATAATAAAGTTTTATATAATCATATGTATGAAACCTGTATATATATAAAGATGAACGTAGAAGAAAGAAGCTGGTGAATTTGTACACAAATATAGATAAGAGCAAGCAATTATGAGTAGAGATATAAGCTAAAGATAGGCAGAAGCATACAGAAGCGAAGAGATACATATGTAGGTATAGATCATTATATATATAGATGGAGCATATGAATAATGTCATATTCATGAATATAATTTAATAAGCCATCGGTTGGGGGTTGTAGAAAACTACACCCTAGGGAATGGGACTAAAGTTTAGAAAATGACAATTGTGAGAAGTAACTGTATATGTTCAGTGTAAATAGAATGATTCAGGAACAAGAATACGAGTATATACACGTATAAACAAGAGTATGTAGGTTCATGGAGAAATAAGTAAGTATATATATAATTTATTTGTATGTATTTGATTTAACATAACTAATAATTTTGGAAAAGAAAAGCCTAAATGAGCCCATTGTTGGGATAGATGTTCTAGTATGATTATAAATGATTAGAGAGTTATGTAAATGAGTGAATAAGTAAACTTTTATATTTTAAGTCATACATTCGTTTATAACGATTGATTGTGTGTATGAATGTAAATTATACATTATATTGGTTGTGAGCCACCAGCAAGGTAAGTTATAGAGGTAAGCTAAGTTATGATGGTCTGAATGTGTGCATGTATAGATAAATATAGATATGTATGAACGTAAGATAAATTTAGCATGTTTTAGTTTGAGTAAGCATTCTGTGGATAATTGAGCATATAGTCTGTAAGATCATTATAGATGGAATCATGACTAGAGTAGAGAGAAGCATGAGAAATGCATATATGCATGTGCATGTGTGTGTGTGTTTAAGTTTTCAACAGTCAAGCAAACGAAAACAATGTTTTTAACAATTTCAAATGTTTTAAAGAAAGATTTCAAATACTTTGAAAAGAATCGTATTTCAGAAAATGTTTTACAGTTTGAGATATAGTATATGGTTTCATGTTTTTCGGGGCATGAGGTAAAAAACTCACCCCAGTATGTAACTTGAGATTCAGTTGGAATTGACGGATATCATATTGATTCTGGATTGGGATTTGACCCATCCCAGTGGTACATTGTTGGAATTGACAGATTTAGATACATGTGCACATGTGGAGGATTGAGGGGACGCTCTCAGATCCTCGAGCGGGACTAGGGGGACGGCGATACGTAACGCCCCTAGATCCTAAGCGCTCAGATGGTACATTCCTGGGCGGAGATGCGCCTACGGGCAGAGATTTAGTGGCATGAGGGACGGCGATACGTAACGCCTCATGTCACCGGTAGGGTTTTTAGGGGGACAGCGATACGTAATGCCCCTAAACACCGGTGTATTCGGGGGGACGGCGATACGTAACGCCCCTGAACACCAGATGGATACTTTGGTACAAGATGACCGTATATTGATTTTCAGATTTCGGTTTTCAGAAAAAGATTTCAGATATCAGTCTTTTAGAAAAGAAGTTTTGAAATATTAGATTTTCAGAAAACAGTTTTCAGAGATACGAAATTCAGAGAAAGTTTTAGTTTTCAGTTTTCACATACAGGTTACAGTTTCAAACACAGTTTTCAGTTTTCAGTTACAGTTTTCATAAAGAGCTTTTCCAGAAAAGGAAAAAAAAAGAAAAAGATAAAGGTTTCAGCAAGGAGTTCTTCAGAAAGAGTTTTCAGAATGTATTTGCTAAAGGCACAGTAAGTTAAGTGTGGTTAAGTTTACAAGTCATGCATATGACTCATATATTCTAGTATTCATTTGAAAATGCATATAGTTGATATTATGCATGAAAGCATTAGTACATTCATATGTAAGTTTTTCAGAAAATGCTTAAAAGTAATAGTTATAAAAGTATGGCATATTGAGTAAAATATATTTCACAAGATAATCATATAGATCATACATCCTAGAAATCATTCGAGATGCGTATGGTGGATATTAATGCATGATGGCAAGATTACATTTAATTATATTCATGATTGATGATGGTGTGATAAATGTTTGAAGTAAAGAATAGTTAATAATTCCGATTTGATGATATTTCAAGGAAATAAAAGAAAGAAAGCTGTAATAGATTCCTGAGCTAAAATAGCAGTGAGTATAAAGGGATATAATGAGATATCAGAGTAGCGCAGTGAAAGAATTGCATGATAAGTAGAGTATAGTTACAAGTTATGTATATAAATCATACATTTTAGTTATCAATTGAAAGTATTTAGTTGATATAAATATTTGGTGACATTTCAAGATAGTGGAAGAGAGAAAGTTAAATAAATACTTGAACCAGATTAGTAACGAGTATAGAGAATATACAAAATTCAGTATAGTGGATCAATAGTATGATGAGACTTCTTATGTTAGTGATATAGGAATTGAATACATATATTTTACAAATGTTTGATAGTGTAAATAGCAAACATAAGTTAACAGGTTTGTGATATAAATAAGAAATATATATTTAATTCAAACTTTATAAGCATTTGCATGATTACTTATTGAGTCATTATGACTCACACCTCAACATTTTGTAGTTTTGCAGGACAGTACCAGTTATACTGAGCTTGTAGGATTTCTGTGAAGACCTTGAAGACAGTGGACCGCCCCAATTACAGTCGAGGAAGTCATTGAGTCATGGGTCGAGTTATGGGTCCTCACGACCTTTGTACATGTTCTTGTATTGGTTTCTCATATATAAAGGTTGTAATAGCATAGTTTTATTTTCGAGTTCTGGCTGGAGGCCAAGTATTTATATTTTGTTCTTTGAGTTCAGGCCTGAGGCCTTGATGTTGAGTTTCCGGCCTGAGGCCGAGATTGTTATGTTCTTGTGTATATGGATTCTGGCTCAGGCCATGTTGCATGATGTTACGAATACATCATGCTGAAATTTCGTTAGAATTAGAGGCTTATGGAGATGGGTTTTCCTGTCTCCTGCCGGTAGCATTCTGGCCTAGGCGGGATGTTACACATGATGAAATCCATTCGGATAATGCTTGCTATTGCTGTATATTTCGATTATGAAATATGGCAGATGGACGTCAAAACCGCTTTCCTTAACGAAAACCTTTTGGAGGATGTTTATATGCAACAGCCTGACTATTTTTTCGTGCCAAAACATGCAAACAAGGTTTGCAAGTTAAATCGATCCATTTATGGATTGAAGCAAGCATTGCGTTCTTGGAACCAACGTTTTGATGAGATCATAAAAGAATATGGTTTCATTCAAAACGAAGATGATTCTTGTGTATATAAGAAGGTTAGTGGGAGCGCACTGACATTCATTATCTTATATGTTGATGATGTATTGCTTCTTGGCAATGACATTCCCATGTTATAATCGGTGAAAGCTTGGCTTTCATTAAAATTCTTCATGAAAGACCTGGGAGAATCAGCCTTTATTATGAGAATAAGGATCTACCGGGGTAGATATAGAAAGCTGCTTGGACTCTCCCAGAGCTCGTACATTGACAAAGTGTTGAAGAGATTCAACATAGATCAGTCCAAGATGAGGCTGCTTCCAGTGTCACATGGCATCTCTCTATCTAAGGATATGTATCCTAAGACTAAATATGATAGAGATGCAATGAATCGGATCCCGTAAGCTTTAGCAGTCGGGTTGATCATGTACGCCATGATATGTATGTGACCTGATGTCTCGTATGCGTTGAGCATGTACAGTCGCTATCAGGCCGATCCAGGTGATGCTTACTAGATTACAGTAAAGAACATCCTTAATTATCTTAGATGAACTAATGATGCTTTCTTAGTGTATGGGGATGGAGAACTTGAGGTGACTGGGTTCACCAATGCAAGTTTCCAAATCGATAAAGACCACTGTAAGTCGCAATCGGGGTACATATTTTATTTGAACAACGGAGCAGTGAGCTGGAAATCTTCCAAGCTAGAGACTATTGCCGATTCAACAACATAAGCGGAATATATTGCTGCCGCTGAGGCAACAAAAGAAGCAGTTTGGATCCGTAAATTCCTAATTGGATTAGGAGTAGTTCCATTAGCAGCTGAGCCCATACCTTTGTATTGTGACAATAACAGGGCTATAGCACAGGCTAAGGAACCGCGGTCTCATCAACAGTCTAAGCATGTACATCGACGATTTCATCTGATTCGTGAGATCATACATCGTGGCGATGTGAAGATTGAGAAGATCGCATCAGATGACAATATTACAGATCCACTTACGAAAGCAATTTCTTAGTAAAAGTTTGAGCGACATGTACATAGTTTAGGTGTTAGATACTTGAGTGATTAGCTATGAGCCAAGTGGGAGATTGTTGGACAATTATGACTCATGGCATCACTATTTGTAAAGAACATGTTGTTTTTGTACAAATTAACTATGTGACATATGGCACGGCGTATTTTACAAGACGGCGCGCGTTAGCGGTCGCGACGCAAAAGGATTACGCGTCACGACGCGCAAAATTACAATTTTGCCCTTTTGTTAGTGTTTCACTGTTTTGGCCCCAAATTACTTCCAGAAAGTCCCGAAACTTTATTTATCTACAAAATAACATAAAACACATCAAAATATTCACAAAACTCAAGAATCTATACAAAATATTAGGTCAAATGAGTGGGAAATAGTGATACATTTACCACTCATCAACGGGGTACGCACGTGTTCAGATAGTCTGATGACCGTATTTACTTCCAACATATCCAGGAATCTCTTGGATCTCTTCCCAAAGATTCACCAATGACATTGACTCGAACAGAATTAATCTGGGATTAATTATGAGAGAAAATTAATCTGGGATTAATTACTGTAAGAATTAATCTGGGATTAAATTCGTCTAGAAGAGAGAAAGCGATTAATTTGGAATTAATCGATAAAATAAATTTAATAGTTAAATTTGATTTTTCTATTTAATTTAGTTATTTGGGCTAAAATAATATATTGGATATATTAATTGAAATTGGATTTCAATACGGAATTAAAATTGGATTTTAATTCAAGCAAACGAATAATTTAGAATTGATTCATAAGCGACTATCGTAATAATTTTGCGAGGCATAATTATTTAATTAATTTGGATTTAATTATTTAGCGACGAAAAATTCATTTAATCGGATTAAACGAACCCGGGCCCAAAGTCGTGTTGTGTGAGCCAACTTAAATTTTGAATTTAAAGTGGTGGAACCCACTTTACTTACATCACTTGTCACAAAGTTGATGGAAGTGGTTGGGCTTATTAATTGGATTATTTATCAACACACAAACCAAGTCAACTAAAACTATTCATCTCTCTTCTCCCTTTTGCAATTGCCGATTGCTCTCTTTCCTTGGAGGAAAATTTTTGATTCAAAAATTTGGAAAAGCTAGTACTTTAAGAGTGAACAATGTGATAGGGAAACTCACCCAATGGTTTGGAACTCATCTTAAAGCTTGGAGCTTCATCTTTTCAAAGGAATTTTTGAAAATTCTCAACCAATTATATTCACACACAAATCATATTTAGATATCTTGGGCATGTGTAGGACACTAAAATTTCTGGCAGTGAAAGCCTGAGTAGTTGGCAAGGTGTGACTAGTTGAAGAAATTTCCTGTCGATGAATGATCGTTTACTTAGATGTCTATCATGATTTGCTTATGTTTTGTGGTATGGTTGAAAATAAAAAAAGTCTCTAAAGAAAAAATTAAACCACCTATAACCGATAAACGTGAAGTTACCCATGGGCGAGTATTAGGACCACAATGAGGAGAAATGCTACCTTAAAGGGTAGGTGTGTTGAAAAAAATAAAAGAAAAGAAAAGAACAAAAGAAAAAAAAAGACAAAAGAAAAGAAAAAAAAACATAAACCATACCATATTGAGCACAGAAAAACAACTACAGAGCTTAATTAAGATGTCTAGGTTGGTTTGACCCATCGATCATAATTTTTAAACGAAACCATTGAGTTGGCTTACCTGGGAATCAAGCTTTGAATAAACATTTTCACACACACACTGTGAGTTTGGCTTAGATGATTTATTCAAAGACTTGGATTTGAGTTGCATTGAGTACTTTGAAGGTTCTTTGGTTTCATTACTGGGCATCCTTTGAGGACAATCATATGTATAACTATTGGGACTAGTTTATTTTGTTATTTTTGCATGATTGCATGTTTTGAATGATATTTGTGGGTGTCGTCGCTGTGAGCCCTCACGAGATATAACTCGTCCACTAGGGACACCTAGGGGGTTGAAGGCTTGTTGCATACGCTAAATGCAATCGTGATCCCTACGAAAGTGGCATAGATAGTTTTATTTATTTATTTAGTTTTTATTTTATTTTTGCGCTTGAATTGCTAGGACTAGCAATAAGCTGGTTGGGGGTTGTGATAAGTGCATGAAAATGTACTTTGAAACATACCTTATTCGGGTTTATTGTTAAGTATTTATTTCAATATTTTATATTTTATTATATAATATTTATTATTATTTTAATTTAGAAAGTATTTATTATTTAAGTTAATTTAGTAATTTCCGTCTTTATTATTATAGGAATTAGAAAGAAAACAAACAAACAAACAAGAGAACATATAAGTGGGACAAAGTGAGGAAGCATCACACGTTCAAATTAATAAAACCAGGAACAAGTTTACAATTTATGCACGTGGGACCGAGAAGAATTGGAAAGAGAAGAGAAGAGGGAAGTTATTTATTGTTTAGAAAATAAAGTATAAAGTGTCGTGAGAATTGAGAAACAACAATGGAGTTGTAAGCTTTGACTTGAAAAAAAAAGGGAAAAAAAGAGTGGACCCTCTTGTGTTACAAAAAAAAAGGGCAACAAGTCTTAAAAAGGAGAAAACAAACATGAGAAAGAGAAGGTGCGGCCACCAACTTTGACCTAGAAACAAAAGAAAGAAGAAGAAAATTGTTGTTTATGAAGGTTGAAAGCGTGGGCCCTGCCAATTGACTCAACCTTCCAATTCTACATGTTTTACAAAAGCAAAAGGAGAAAGTGGCATGGACAATTGTTGAAAGAACCACAAAATTTGACTAAAAAAGTAAGAGAGAGACCGTGGGCCCTAGACAAATTGCAGTAGGTTTCAAATTGCCTTGAGATATAAAAAGCATGCAAAGGTGGCAACAAGCCAAGCTCCTCCAGGCAGAAAAAGGCCAGGCCTCACGCGTGAAAAAACCTGAACGTAGAAGCGCAGATCGAGTGAGCAGAGAAGGAGAATGCAGAGAGCAGTAGCCGAACAGGAAAGAAATAATTGCAATGTCTCTCCGATCCCAGGCTATGTTTATTTTTTTTATGGAGAACTAATTTCCTAAGTAAAGCTAGTGATGAATTTTTGTATTTGAAATTCTATGTTTATGTTTTTTGATTCCTAAGAACTTTTATCGTTTAATAAAATTACTGGTTGTTGTTCTTTATTATTTTAAGATTTCTGAGTCCAGAGACTATGTTTTGTCAACTCTCATATAGATCCAGTCATGCTTCTTCTATGCGTGGTTTACGAACTCAGTTGTGACTGGTAAAAGTTGTTTTGCGTGTTGGTTTTTTGTTGCAGTATTGCCTGAGGTTGTATTGTCGCCGTTAGATAGCTCATAATGATAACTTCTGTGTGCTGTTAACATAGAGAAAATAATCATTAATTACCTTAGAATTTGAATATGTGTAGAATTGAATATCTTCCGGTTGTTGGTTTGGGATGTGAAACCTTCAATTGTGTAATAAAGGAATCAAAAACTGAATATAAGACTTTGATGCAAAAGGGATTCTTGACGCTTTGTTGTTTATCTTTGCTGATATCTTTTATTATATATTCATTGTTTTATTTATCTTTAGTTTAATTACCAATTCCATCATTTTATTTATTTAAGTTACTGTTAACGTTTTTGTTTAAGTAAATTAGTTCATGTAACCATCTCTCTAAGGAATCGACACCCCAGTTATATGATGAGTGGTAAGTCTATCACTATTTCCCACTCATTTAACTTAATATTTTGTATAGTTTCTTGAATTTTGTGAATATTTCGATGTGTTTTGTGTTATTTTGTAGATAAATAAAGTTTCAGGACATTCTGGAGGTGATTTGGAGCAAAAGAGTGAAAATTGGAAAAAAAAAAGGGCATTTTTGTAATTTTTCCGCGTCGCGACCCGCAAGCCCTTGGCGTCGAACAGTGCTAACGTGCGCCGGGTCCACAATTCAGAATCTGAAAAAATTTGACTTTGCTAACGTGCGTCGTGCCACGTGTCACCATCACAGCCTATCTGCTAACATGCGTTGTGCCACGTGTCATCATCATAGGGTGTCGACAGTCGACATCGCCACGTGTCTCCACGTGTCACTCCACGTCATTGCCACGTCATCATCCACATCACCTGTTGGCCAAGTCAAAGTGCCACGTGGTTGCCATGTCATCATCAATCAATCACAGTGTGCCACGTGTCGCAATTCTATGGTGCCGACAGTCACTTTCGTCACGTGTCCCCACGTCAGCATCAATCATTGACTCACTTATCCTTATCTGACATGTGGCAGATAAGAATCTTAATCAGCCAGTCAGAAGCCGCCACGTGTCACAATAATTGAGCTCCAACCACCTTGCCACGTGTCGCCTTATCACTTTATCCAGAATCTGAAGCCGACGAACCAGAAGCTACCACGTCGACCAAATGGGCGTCGCGACGCGAGCTGGGCATCGCGATGCGCGACCCTTACTGAGGCCTATAAATAGAGCTCAGTTTTCTAATTTCAGATGTACCATTCTCTCTGAATTCTCTGATGTAAATAGGGAGTTTTCTATATAGTTTGTTTTAGTTTTTAGTTTTGTAATTAATTTTAATTACGTTCTGTAATAATAGTATTTTACTTTCTTACTTTTTACAGTTTTTAATATTCACCATGAGGAGGTAACTTCCCCAGCTAGGGTGAAAGGTAACTCTTTTACTATTACTATTTAGATTAATATCCCTTAAATATAATATATTCACTATTTAAAATATTGACTTAATAAGGATACCGCCAGATTGGTCGGTTGGTAATTCATTTTAATCTGGTTTAAACCTGACTAATCAAGGATAGCGCCAGATTGGTCAGTTGGTAATTAAATTTTCTTACGGCCTATATGGCAGGTTTATTTTGGTTCCGCCTTTATTGCTGGTTGGACTTAATTTGACTTAATCAGGTTACCGCCTATATGGACGGTTGGTAAAATAATCACAAGTTAATATATTATATTAAGGGAGATATCTAAATAGTAAATAGTAAAAGTTGATCCTTTTACCTTAGTATTTTATTTTATTTTATTGTAATTTACTTTTCAGCTTTTACTTGATGTCTTTAGTTTTCAGTATTTTTACTTTATGTCTTTTACTTTTAAGTTTTTACTAGCCCTAGTTATGTGTTAGTTATCTGGGTTTGTGATGAATTCTAATATCACCGGTTTATAAGAGGTTATTTTAAAGTTTGGGTAATTTAAAGGTTTACTTATTAAGTCTTAAGCTTAATGCTTCTTGTTGTCTGATCACCAATAAGATTGATGTGGTAAATCTAAAATAAACTTGACAAAGGAATTTTAGGTTTCAGCCTTAGACTTAATAGCCCACGATCTTCCTTGAGGATAGATAACCCTTTAATAGATTTCCTTACAGGATATACATATACTTGTCGAGCGGGGGTAGCCATAATTGGAACTTAAACTTAATGAATCCAGATAATTTGGTTGACATAGACATATGGTTCAATTGGGTTAAACTGGGTATTTGCGTCTGACCATCGACAGAGGCTTTGACATAATTTAGTGTTCCAGGTTAGTAAACCGATTTATTACACAAACATAAAATAATCACTTCATCTTTTAAAAGATATTAGAAAGATTCACAACCCTAGATCTTTGAGTCTTTTGTTATTTTCTTCAGTATTTTCTTTTGTTTATTTTATATATTTTAATTAAGGAAAGCCACATTCAACCAACCAATCAAACAATCATTCTCTTCTCCATTTAATTAGATATTTGTAAATTAATAGATTCAACAATTAATAACAACAGTAGGAATTAAGTCCTTGTGGGATCGATATTTTTATATTACTTGAACGATACGTGCGCTTGCGTTATACGTGTGTGTTTACGCCGGTCAAGTTTTTAGCACCATTGCCGGGGACTTATTTTTCTTGAGTTATTAATTTTGAAGCTATCTAATTTACTTGTATCTAATTTTCTTTATTTTTATCTGTACTTTTTATTTTTTTCTTTTTTTTACAGGTGATTGAAAATGGAACATTAATGGGAGATTGAAAGATCACGAGCTTTACTAGAAGATACACCCCATATCTGGGAGTAACAGTCCGGTTTTCTGAGGCATGTTGACCAGCCCAACAACTATCACTGGATGTCAGAATCAAGCAATACTACATTTGCTCATCAGAATGAAATGGAGAGATGTGTAATTTTAGATGGTAACCACTCGAGCGATCAATGCATATACTTTTCAGAGTGGCAGAATTATCAGAATCATTCAAGATACGGAGAACAATCATATTTTCCATCTTATCCACCATCTACCTACGATCTTCATCAATAATCAGAACCATCATAGGAAGATCAGATGATTGACATGCTCAAAGATTGGGTCAATAAACAAGACAAAAATTTGGATACAATGTTTGAAACATGCCAGAATCAATTTGAAAGTATTCAGAGACAATCAGAATTCATTCAGAGACTGACAGATCAGATGAGACAATTAACAGAAAATCTGAGCTACATACCTCATGGACCATTTTCAGATAACACTGATGGAGCCTTCGAGTAGCAAACATTTCAAGATGACATTTTAGCAGAAGAGAAGGTTGAGCATAATCAGGAACCAGAGGTATCAGTTCAGAAACCCGAACCGATAAAATCTCGATTTGATTTTTATTATTCTGACTCTGATGAAGATGAAGCTGAGTTGTTTGTACCAATTGCATCAAAAATTGAGGATGGAATTCTGTATCCTAAAAATGAAGATCTTGGAGTGTCCATTGCACAAATGTTTGAAGAAGATCTACCTGAGCCAATCATTTCACCCAGATCAGAGGATGAAGACATAAACTCTGACACATCTTTTCATCCTCAGGTTGACAATTTTGAAGCATGTATTTCACAGAAGACAGATGAATAGCTGAATATGGAAATTTTCAAATACATCTGTGAAGAAAAGGTGGAGCAAGAAACAGACAAAATGGAGGAGCAAATTTCTAACCTTATTGAAGATCCAGAGCATTCTGACGAAACATCGTTGTATCGGGGAGTACAATTTAGAGAAATCACCCAGAAGCTTGACATAATGAAACTCCCATTCAAAGTCAAACACCATACGAGACCTCCTAATTTTATTTCTTTCTTTTCAGGAACCATTGCAGCAACAAAGGTTAAAAAGGTGGCACAAGCACTGAATGGGACAAAATATTTTTTGCCCTTTTTACCGTTGGAAGAAACCTTTCAAAAGCAACGCTCATGGGATTGTCTTTAATCGGACATCCAAAACGACGCTGAAACCTCCTTGACAGATAGATTTCAGTCACGTCTAGCTGAAGATGAAAAATTTAACGCTAGAAGGGAGGCAACCCATGCAATTTGTTGTAATTTTTATTTTTATATTTTGTGTATACATGTTGTAGAGCTTTTAATTTTGTGTGTTATGTTTGTAGGGAAAAGCACAAACGGAGCATTTTAAAACATAAGGAATGATGTTTGGCAATCAGGAAGAATAGAGCTAATTCATTTGTGATGGTTGAGTAAAGAATGAATTCTTGAGACGCATCCTTATGAATTGATACTAAGCGAGTGTCGTATTGCGTACATAATTATGTACCTTAATTATTGCTTGGATTTGCTTTTCTGTTTTAATTATCTTTATTTTCGTAGACAGGATCCAGACTTTTTGACCTTTCACGATTTCTTTTGTTGTTTAGCTAACAATCGTCCTCTAGAAGATACTAGTGCTATTATTACTCACCATTTTCAGGTTCTATAAATTCAGCCCGTCATTGCACTTTTGAAGTCATCCAGATTTGAGAAAGAAATATATAAAAATGGAAGCCACTTCAAGAAGACGAGTTGAAAACATCTGTGTGTTTTGCGGTAGTAGTGTTGGTACTAAGCCACAATACGTAGAAGCAGCACATGAATTGGGCCGAGTCTTATCTGCAAGGAATATACACTTAGTTTTCTAATTTCAGATGTACCATTCTCTCTGAATTCTCTGATGTAAATAGAGAGTTTTCTATCTAGTTTCTTTTAGTTTTTAGTTTTGTAATTAATTTTAATTACATTCTGTAATAATAGTAATTTACTTTCTTACTTTTTTCAGTTTTTACTATTCACCATGAGGAGAGTTAACTTCCCCAGCTATGGTGAAAGGTAACTCTTTTACTGTTACTATTTAGATTAATCTCCCTTAAATATAATATATTCACTATTTAAAATATTGACTTAATAAGGATACCGCCAGATTGGTCGATTGGTAATTCATTTTAATCTGGTTTTAACCTGACTAATCAAGGATACCGCCAGATTTGTCGGTTGGTAATTAAATTTTCTTACCGCTTATATGGCAGGTTTATTTTGGTTCCGCCTTTATTGCTGGTTGGACTTAATTTGACTTAATCAGGTTACCGCCTATATGGACGGTTGGTAAAATAATCACAAGTTAATATATTATATTAAGGGAGATATCTAAATAGTAAATAGTAAAAGTTGATCCTTTTACCTTAGTATTTTATTTTATTTTATTGTAATTTACTTTTCAGCTTTTACTTGATGTCTTTAGTTTTCAGTATTTTTACTTTATGTCTTTTACTTTTAAGTTTTTACTAGCCCTAGTTATGTGTTAGTTATCTGGGTTTGTGATGAATTCTAATATCACCGGTTTATAAGAGGTTATTTTAAGTTTGGGTAATTTAAAGGTTTACTTATTAAGTCTTAAGCTTAATGCTTCTTGTTGTCTGATCACCAATAAGATTGATGTGGTAAATCTAAAATAAACTTGACAAAGGAATTTTAGGTTTCAGCCTTAGACTTAATAGCCCACGATCTTCCTTGAGGATAGATACCCTTTAATAGATTTCCTTACAGGATATACATATACTTGTCGAGCGGGGGTAGCCATAATTGGAACTTAAACTTAATGAATCCAGATAATTTGGTTGACATAGACATATGGTTCAATTGGGTTAAACTGGGTATTTGCGTCTGACCATCGACAGAGGCTTTGACATAATTTAGTGTTCCAGGTTAGTAAACCGATTTATTACACAAACATAAAATAATCACTTCATCTTTTAAAAGATATTAGAAAGATTCACAACCCTAGATCTTTGAGTCTTTTGTTATTTTCTTCAGTATTTTCTTTTGTTTATTTTATTTATTTTAATTAAGGAAAACCACATTCAACCAATCAATCAAACAATCATTCTCTTCTCCATTTAATTAGATATTTGTAAATAAATAGATTCAACAATTAATAACAACAGTAGGAATTAAGTCCTCGTGGGATCGATATTTTTATACTACTTGAATGATACGTGCGCTTGCGTTATACATGTGTGTTTACGCCGGTCACTATACTGCGATAACCGCAAGTTATTTTTAGGCGTAATCACCGCACATCATAAATAAATGCTGTCAAAAACAGATATTATGGAAAATGGTTATTCATCATCCACCGATTATTTCAACTAGTCACTTTGTCAATTCCTTATTATCTAACTGTTACAGAACTATTTTTTAGTGCATATGAGTTTGACCTAGATATTAGGTTCAAAGTCCAGGATAAAAGTGAAATTAGCATTTATCTTTTCATAGAACTTTTTACTAAGACAAACAATTTCATCATTATTCAATTTTTTTTTTCACAACAACCACAAATCCCAATTTTTCACAAATAACAAAGAAAATTCAAAGAAAACGAGATAGAAAGAAAATGGAATATGGGATTTCGCAAGTTGTGTCCCAAATTCGAGTGACTTATGCGCAAATGGAGGATTGTTGAGTCCCAAATCCGAGCTTTACACGCGTAATGAGAGTTGGATTTCATTTGGGAAGTGATTTCGTGGGTTTTAATGAGTTTGGTTGAAGGATTTTGGAAAATTGAAGGACATATTTGTGAAGGAAGTTGAGAGAAAATGAAGAAAATGGAGATGAGATGTGAAGAATATGAGTTTGCGGCTGCTGTTTTTAGATTAGGAATCATGTGCGCGTCGCGACGCGACTTTTTTTGGCAAAATGCGAATCCTTCAATAATATCCACTAAGATGCGTTTCAAGGGTTGATTCCTTATTGTAGGACACAGAAATCGGCGACGCTGTTCATCATTGTGTATCATAATACCAAGGTTGAATGCTTTTGTCAAATATACTCATGTTGCATATTCAAGCGAGTACGGGAAATGAACGTCTTTATTATCATTAGAAAAAGGTTCGAACAAACAGGCGAAATCAATGTCTATATTAAAAATGCAGGATCAAACAAACTAGGAGGAACAACTTCATTATTCACAACGCTGCCTTCTTCCTCGGCCTATGGTTCTTCATCGTTGTCACCCCATATCCCCATGTACGAAGCTTGGTGGTTGAGAGCTTGGCGGACGAAGGTTTCGGGCAAGCCAGAGTTGATCATGTAGGTGGGTGGGGGAACATAGTGATAATTTGGTAGAGGATTGGTGTGTGTGTTTGGCTGTTCTCTTTCAGGATCAGAGATCTTGTGGGAGTCAATTAAGTCTTGGATCTCATGGCGGAGACGGGTACAGCTATTGGTGTCATGGCCAGGTTGTTGGTGGAAGTGGCAGTAGCGGTTCATATTGAGGCTTGGTGGGGGAGGATTTGGGAGTGGTCTAGGTTCCAAGTGTTTTAAGAATCCTTGCCTGGTCAGCTTCTCAAGCACTTTGGACAAGGGTATACCCAAGTTAGAAAAGCGCCTATTCTTAATAGCAGCAATCTCGGCAATAGCGGGCTTGGTCTTAGAATGCCCTCCAAAATTCCTCATATTCTGGCCATAAAACTTCTGGTTTTCCGCCTCCTCTTCTTCAATGTCCATAATAGTTTCCCTCAGCTGTCGGAAATCCGCAATCATTGAAGTCATCCTCCTCAACTTGCCATAGATCGAGGGCTTGGTGCCCTTGATGATCATTTTAATCTGGTCCTTCTCAGAGGGTTGAGTCTGCATCTTCAAAAGCTGGCTTCTCCAGCGGTCTACATACTCCTTGAAGCTTTCTTCCGGCTTCTGCTTGGTGTTCTCCAAATCACGGAGTGACAAGTCAATCTCTAAGTCTGTAACATACTGCTTCAGAAAAGCATCATCTAGTTCCCTCCAATCTTCCTTAACCTTCTTCTCAAGGCTATGATACCAAACCACAGGTGCCCCCTCAAGTGACATCCCAAACATCTTTTGGACTTGGCGCTGTGATAGGCCCACTGAACTCATGATTGAGACATATTGCTGCAGATGGACTCTTGGGTCTCTATTCCCATTAAACTTGGCCATGTCGGGCATTTTAAACTGAGCTGGCAGCTGTTCTCCGAAGGTCATTGCCTCATAGTCTAACAACTCTTCATGTTTACCCCTCATTTTACGGGTAACTGTTTCAACCTGATCCCGAAGCTTCTGAAATTCTGCCTGAGACCCAATCACTTTTCCTGTTGTATACTCTACCATGTCATCATCAAAAGTGAGGATATCATCCCCCAACCCATTCGGAGGCTCCTCGCGCCTCACATTCTCAGAATTTCCCCCAGCATGGGGTACAACCATATTTGCCATGGCAGTGGTCAAGGCTTGCAACTGTTCGGTAATCTTGGCGAAACCATTTTTCAACTGATCTATCCGGGATACCTCATTATCAGATGTACTCATATTTGTTATCGGTCTTTTGGTGAGTCTTCCCTCTTCCCTAACCCAACGGGAATCTATGATGGCTTTCAGAACACAAGGGTTAGCATGATGTATGTATGCATGGGGTGCATGAGATGCATGTAACATATATAACATACTGAATCAACTAAAATTTTCAAACAAATCAGGCCCGTTATCATTTTAGAAGCTTTTGGGCTAACTGTCATAGGAGTGAACTCGTCCCAGTTTAAATGGCCCAACGAGTTCACATCTCATGGCAATGAGCCCAACTAAATCCAAATGGTAATGTTCCGAACACAAGTACAAAGTGGCCCATCTATCACTTAGAAGCCTTTGGCCCAATCGTCATAAAATACGTTCTTGTCCCAGTTTAAATGGCCCAACAAGCCCATATCCCATGACAAATGGTCCAAATGGATCCAAACAACGATGTTCCCAAACACAACCATAAAAGAAAGATAATGCAAACATAAAACAGTGATTTCTACAGAATGGCCCATCAACATTTCAAAAGCTTTGGGCCTAGTGGTCATAAGGTACGAACTCGCCCCAGTTTAAATGGCCCAGGAAGTTCGCATTTCCGACAATAGTCCAACTGCATCCAAATGAGGATGGTCCACAAACACATAATCAAGGAAATAATTGTTACTTTAACCATACAAACCCGGTCTATGGGTGGGTTCGCAAGAGTGTACACAAAGGCTCTTACCGGTGAAGGATGGCCCACAACTAGGTCTCCCCAATCAAGGGTTCGAGCGGCCAAGTGAGCGCACCCTTTTTTATACACTAAGGTACGTGCCAGTGAGCTATGGTGTGTGACCGACTGTCAAATGGACTTCCCGTTGTAGATTCCCCAGAGGGAGGGTGGAGCGAGGCTCACTTAAATACCCAAGCCTCTTAGGCTCTTATCGCTTGGTGTCAGGAATAAACAACGAGTCCTCCAAATTAGTCCATCACAATAGGCTACGAGTAGATGGCTATCTAGGTGCCTTCACAACTTTTCCTTCTAGAAAGGTAGTGAGTGAAGGAAGACACCAAACCATTACCTAGCCTCAAAATGCCTTTGATTAAACCCCAATTTCATCCACTATAGACACGGTCAATTAGAACATAAATCCAAACATTACAAGACAATATTTCGGGGCCGATTCTCTATCCCCAGTGGAGTCGCCAGACTGTGGGAACACAGAACTTCGGCGACGCATGTTATTCTAGGCTCGCGGCCTAGTCGGGAATACGGAGTAGCCACTGGGGACTAAACCGGAGAATAATGGAGTCGCCACCCGGTGTGAACCGGGAAAATGAGATTTAAGGCCGCACTCACCCCTCGCAAGGGAAGACCTCAAACCGTTGGGTTCAGAATAGTCTCTTACTTATGTCACTTGTAATGAAAGGATTTGTGTAATAATTTAATCAAGCTTAAGTAACACTTATTTCCAAGAGTATCATGCTTCTAAGTTCATATGCGCAAAAATAAAACTTACACCTAAATTTGCATATATCTTACACCTAAGATTGCATGCTTGAAAGTAAGTCAAAGTAGAAACGAACATACAACTT
Source organism: Zanthoxylum bungeanum (assembly GCA_019454045.1). Lineage (NCBI taxonomy): Eukaryota > Viridiplantae > Streptophyta > Magnoliopsida > Sapindales > Rutaceae > Zanthoxylum > Zanthoxylum bungeanum. The sequence goes on along the minus strand of SKCR01052201.1, from coordinate 191,667 downwards.
CATTGGCATATTGTATTCATGGAAACACAAACACATACTAACCACGCAAGCACACATAAAAGCAAATCAAATAATGGCGAACATGTGATTTCATAGACATATCATACTTATACGTGCGGAAGCATAAACAAATAGCCATTACATATCCATGTGTAAATAAAAGAGTCAACTAAGTACATAATGCAAAAAGACAATTAAGGATGCAATTAGGCATTAAAGTAAGCATGCTATGACGTGGTGTAAAAGAAGATAACTAATACGGACACAAAAACACATGTGAGCACTTTTCCAAGTGGTACGTGGAATTGTATCCCAAGTACAGACAGCACTACCGTCCATTCGGAATCGGCTACGGAATTTATGTCTGGGTTTCCATCCGATATACCACAAGAAATATTACTCAAATGCTATCATAACATGGACATATGAATTGTAATACGTTAAGCCAAGACTAAGGTAAATGATGCAACCAATGGAATAAATGTGCTTTTCATTACGATGCGTACAAAGATAAAGATGACTATATGGGATTTCGTATACCTGATTGAACACATCGTATATTCAACCGAATATACATCAACCGGCGCGGCAAAGTATCATGGTAAAGGATTTTAACCCCTCCAAATAGGGGACCTTTAATCCGACTTACTAAGCCCATGCGCTCAATTGCATCATACGTACAAAGAATAAAGACAATAACATCAAACTTAGTATACCCGATTGAACATGTCTTACATTCAACCGAACACACATCAACCGACGCGACAAAGCATCATGGTAAAGGGTTTTAACCCCTCCAAATAGGGGACCTTTAATCCGACTTACTAAGCCCATGCGCTCGATTGCATCATGCATACAAAGAATAAAGACAATAACATCAAACTTAGTATGCCCGATTGAACATATCTTACATCCAACCGAACACACATCAACCGGCGTGGCAAAGCATCGTGGTAAAGGGTTTTAACCCCTCCAAATAGGAGACCTTTAATCCGACTTACTAAGCCCATGCGCTCGATTGCATCATGCATACAAAGAATAAAGACAATAACATCAAACTTAGTTTGCCTGATTGAACATATCTTACATTCAACCGAACACACATCAACCGGCGCGGCAAAGCATCGTGGTAAAGGGTTTTAACCCCTCCAAATAGAGGACCTTTAATCCGACTTACTAAACCCATGCGCTCGATTGCATCATGCATACAAAGAATAAAGACAATAACATCAAACTTAGTATGCCCGATTGAACATATCTTACATCCAACCGAACACACATCAACCGACGCGGCAAAGCATCATGGTAAAGGATTTTAACCCCTCCAAATAGGGGACCTTTAATCCGACTTACTAAGCCCATGCGCTCGATTGCATCATGCATAAACAAGTAACATGCGGAATTCAAATGACGAAAAATAAATAAATCGAAGCAATATAAAACAAAAGAAGGTGTCGTTTACTCAAGCGGTACGTGGAGTTGTATCCTGAGTACAGATCATACTACCGTCCATTCAGAATCGGCTATGAAATTTATGTCCGGGTTTCCATCCGATATACCACGAGAGTTGACACATCTTTTATTTTATTCCAAGGCCACAACATACAATATTTCGTAATACATGCATATTTATCTACTCAAGGGCCACAACATGCATTTTAGCATAACAATCATGCGAACAATACTCAATAAATAATAAAAATAAAATAGAAAACGAATGTGGAAAATACCCTCAGGTCTAACCTTTTTTGCCGACTTTCGAACTTGCGTTTCACGGAGATCGGATGGGTAAAGCTCCTCAACTTCTCCGGTTTACTGGTTTAGCGTCTTAGCTCACTGTTTTGCTGTTTTGTTCGCTGTTTGGTCTCTGTTTTGCTGCAGTTTTCGCTGTATTTTCTGCTCACTGTTTCAGGTCTACAAAGTCACTATTTTTGCATTTTTGGGGGTGGTTTGGGTTGCTGTTTTTGCGATTTTAAGGAGGCTTTGAGTGCAGTTTTTTATGTCACTATTTTAAGGTTTTTAGGGACTGTTTTAAGTGGATTTTGCTGCTGTTTTAGGGGTTAAATTACTGCTGTTTTCGGTGGTTAAATAGTGCAGTTTTTTGGACTGTTTTGGAGGTTTATTTGCGTTTTTTAGGGGAGTTTAAAGGTGCAGTTTTTTAATTATTGTTTTAGGTGATTATAGGGCTGTATGGGGGCTGTCTTGTTGCGGCAATGGGGATGTCTAGGGGATGCGTATTTTCGGCAATGGAGGGTGAAGAAGGGTGATGTTTTCGGCTATGGAGGGAGGAGATGAAGATAATATTTTTTTTGTTACTTACTCTTGTATTAGGCGTGAATGGAGAGCTTGGAGAAGAGGTTGGAAATTCTTTGCTTCTTTTTCTTGTAATGGGCGTGAATGGGAGAGCTTGGAGAGAAGGTTGGAAATTCCTTGCTTCTTTTTCTTGTAATGGGCGTGAATGGGAGAGCTTGGAGAGAAGGTTGGAAATTCTTTGCTTCTTTTTCTTGTAATGGGCGTGAATGGGAGGGCTTGGAGAGAAGGTTGGAAATTCTTTGCTTCTTTTTCTTGTAATGGGCGTGAATGGGAGGAGGGGGAAAGGCTTGGAAAAGTGTGGTTTATATAGAGAAGGGCTAGGGCTTCACCTTGTCTCACAAGGAAGGGATTTTGTGCATTCAAGGGGGATTTGATTTGGGTGTTGGACAAGGAAAGTCAAAGATTGAGCGGGGACAAGATTGGTTCAAATTAGGAGTTAGTATATTTGATTTGTGTTGTTTAGGCATAATATTTTTTTAATTGGTTAAGATTGATTTTAATTAGGTATATCATCTTTTTAGTTTAGGTAAATAACATATTTGATTTGTTTAAATTAGACATGATTTTATTTTATGTTTTATTTAATTTGGTAAGTGATTTAATTATTATTTTATTTAATTACATTATCTAATTAATATTTAACTTAATATTTGATTTAATTTGGGTGTGTATTAGATAAATGGGCGTGTGGGCCTTGGTGTGGGCGTGTGGGCCTTTGGTTGGTGAGTTTGGTTTGTGTGGGCTAGGTGTGTGGGCTTGCGGGGATTTTAGGTCAAGGCCAAGGGGCTTGCGAGGATTTTGGGCCGAGGTTAGGTGATTTGTGAGTGTTTTGGGCCGTGAATAATTTTTAAAACGGAAAACCAACAAGTAACCCGAAGCTAAACCGGCGAACTTAATCCGAATATGAGTCAATTCTTGACTCCTCCCTTCCGACGTCCGTTTCCCGCGGCTTCCACGACTTAAAAGGTAGTGCCTCCAACTGAGACTCATCATCGGGTTTCACATGCAAAAATACAATGCCTACAACGTCAAATCCCTAAGTATAATATAGTCTCCTTACAAATTTACGATCTCTAAATAACACTCAGAACTCGGTTCCGAAGCATACCGCGACCATGGATTTACTAGATCGCAAACACATACAAGATACTTATGCCATGTAGACAGGATTGATAGATTCTATCTGATACTCACAGGATATCATGAGCATCAGTCCACACCCAACGAGCAGGTGGAGGTCTGATCTAAATAGATCGGTGACATGACTTCCATCAAAGTGTGGAGGATGTCTCATATATCCACAGTGGTATCGCAAGTCGAATGACCACTATGCTACTCGACTCGAGAAGATTCCTATTGACGTTGGTGTACAATCGATTAGGAAATCTTCGGTGAGTCGTTCAGTGTTTATCAAAAAAATACCTATACATCTATACGAGTCTCCTAAGACTCATGGTTCATTGGAATAAATCATTGGACCAAGTCACGATATACGACATGTACTGGTCTCAACGGATTTTAATAATCGACCCGTGTCAGTAAATCTTGACCAGGAACTTTATTTGAGAATATATAACTTATAGTGATGCTTCCCAATATCAATTACAAACTACGTTGTAACTGTGCACTACGTTGTAAATCATTGGGTCTTTGTCTAATATATACATATCACTAAATCAGATTTAGTTTCAATCTAATCGTAATTAGATCGAATGCGTATATAAAAACAAGAGGTGAAACCATTAAATAAGTAATATTATGGAAAAAAGAATTATTCATATTCATGAATCAGACATAAATACGATCCAGATTGGTGATTCGAGCACTAACCCTAACACCTCAGATGTTGGATTCATTGATTCAGTGACTATAAATGGGTCTGGGGGCATGATTACTCTTTGGGATAAAAAAATATTCTCAGTATCTTCTTCTTCATTGGGTCCGGGTTGGATTTTTTTTATCTATGGTGAGATTATTCATTCAAGCTTCCATTGTTGTATTTGAAACTTCTATGCTCTGTGTAGTGCTCGTAATCAATCAATTTTGTGGTATTCTTTGATTTCTATGTGTCAATCTCTTAATTATCACATGCTCATCGATTGTGATTTTAACGAAGTACTTAGAATTTCAGATAGAAACCCTAAGCATAGAAGACTCTCAGCAGGTTTCATTAGATTTTCAAAATTGATTGAGGATATTGATTTGGTTGATATCCCTCTAATTGGTAGAAAATTTACATGGCGGAACTCCTTCTCATCAAGCAGAATTGATAGATTCTTGTAAATCCAAGATGGATTGGTATTTTCCCGTATTCCAAGCAATGGGGCCTTCCTAAAAGCGTTTCTGATCATAACCCTATTCTTCTTGATTCTACCTCGACCAATTCGGGGTCTCGTCCCTTTCATTTTTTTAATTGTTGGTTGGATAACCCTAACTCTCTTCACCAAATTAGCCTGTGGTGGCAGGGATTTGACATAATTTCCCTCGACACTAATAGAGTGGTGAAAAGATTGAGACTTCTCCGGGAAAAGATGATTATTTGGACCTGTGTGGTCTTCGGTAATTTGAATAATTCTATTGATTAGTTGGAACATAGAATTTATTATCTAGAAGTAGAGACTAATTATTCCTTTCATTCTACATATCACATTACAAGATTGGAAGCTCTAAAACTCCAACTTTGGTCTAAAGAAAAATTACGAGAGTCACTTTGGCAACAGAAGAGTAGAAATTGTTGGTTAAAGTTGGGAGACAATAACACAAAGTTTTTTTCACAATGTTGCTAATGATATATTCAAGCGTAATTTTCTAGGTTCTCTGGTAAAGAATGGTACTCGGATTTCAGATCCCCACGACCTTAAAAGTGAAGTGGTCTCATTATTATTTTCTACCAGACCTATCATTCATTCCCTTCTCCATAATCTGAACTATAAAAGGCATAAGGGGAGTTCTTCTTATTCTTTGGAAAACCCATTCTCTCGTGATGAAATATTTCGATCGCTTAAGCCATTACTACGATAAAGTGGGCTACTTTAGTTGGTAATTTAAATATGTTGTTTGGGATATGGAGGGGTCCAAGGCTCCAGGACCATATGGATTTAACTTTAATTTTTTCAGGAAAACTTGCGATATTATAAGCGACGGTGTCTGTTCCATGGTACAAGGGTTTTTTGTTTATGGGAAACTACTTTTAGGTATTAATAACTCATTCATCACCCTTATCCCAAAAGTTGATAACCCGACCTCGCTGAAAGAATTTAGACCCATCTCTCTCCTTAACAGTTTCTATAAAATCATTGCCAAGCTCCTAGTCAACTGAATTCGGCTTGTCTTAGGGGAAGTTATTGGTTCAGCTCAGTTTGCTTTTCTTAAAGGTAGACAGATTCTGAATGGTATCCTTATTGCGAATGAGGTAGTGAGTTGGGTTAAGAGACATAATGGCAATGGTATACTTGTAAAATTAGACTTCGAGATGGCCTTTGATTATGTTTCTTGGAATTTTATTGATTTTTCTCTGCAAAGTATGGGCTTCGGCAAACGTTGGAGAGGATGGGTTTCGGAATGTGTATCAACAGCTAGCACAACAGTATTACTAAATGACTCCCCTACTCGCCAATTCCCCCTTGGAAAAGGCCTAAGGCAAGGTGATCTTCATTCCCCATTTCTTTCCTCATTATAGCAACTAAAGGTTTCAATGTTCTTATTAATAAGGCAAATGAGCTTAATTTGATTACGAGTATTGAGGTGGGTCAATTGAATTTTGCTATTACTCATCTTCAGTTCGAGGACGACACTCTTATCTTTGCTAGTAAAGATATGGATTCCTTACTCAATTTGAAAATGATTCTTCACTGCTTTGAGCTTATTTCGGGCCTCAAAGTCAATTTTCACAAAAGCTCAATTGTTTGTGTTGATGGCGACCTCCAATAGGGAAATAATGCGGCAACAATTTTGAATTGTAAATGCTCTTTTACACCTTTCAAATACTTGGGGCTGCCTATCAGTGGTAATCCTAAGAAAAGTGCTATATGGGATCCGATTATTGAAAAAATAAAGAAGCGTCTATGCGATTGGAAGAACAAATTCTTATCATTTGGAGGTAGGTTGACTCTTCTTAAATCTACTTTATCATCCATTCCTTAGGTTGACTCTTCTTAAATCTACTTTATCATCCATTCCTTTGTTTTTCCTCTCAGTTTTCAAAATGCCAAATTCTGTTTATAGCAAAATTGAAAGCTTGCTTAGAAGATTTTCCTGGTCTGGGTCTTATGATAGCATAGTTTAATGCAAAGTAAAATATGATGTGATTAAGAAGCCTCGTAAATACGGTGGATTGGGGGTGGTGGATTTAAAATATATGAATCTGGTACTTTTATTTAAATGGCTTTGGAGATTCGATGCTGATGATAACTCTCTCTGGAAGCATTTGATTTGCCACAAGTATGGAGGAAACTCATTGGACTGGTTTTATGTATATATAATCAATCAATTAATCAATTCAATTAATTTTAATATATTATGTATTTTTACATTTACAATAAATGACAAAAATACATTCATGGATAACATGTGTCAAAAATATATTTAATAATTAATTAATGTACATCTAATCAAAATATGTATCTAATATATAGACTTAAATTTAGAAAATTACCAAATGAAGTACATGCACACACCAACTTCATCGAGTACGGTTGGACAACAGTTTTTTACCTCAAGGTCAAGGCAATTTGCTCTTTCAAAGTAAATAATTTTATCATAAAAAATTTATTGCACATATTTTCTTTCCTATTCAGCAAACTACACACAATAATGTAGCGGGATGCAAAGCCATCACCACAGGAAGTTTGAAGCCAACAAAACAAATAATCATGAAACAGTACCATAACGCCCACAGCAGAGCAGTTGGTTTTCAATTACATTGCAGAACCTATATTACGGAACTTTAAAATGAATAGTCATAAATGTTGTACCATAAGGTTCCAAATGTCTGTAAAACTTTTTTTTTTTTTTTTTTTTTATTAAATACAATTGTATCCAACCAGTGTTGACGACAGCAAAATGAAGGGATCATAGTTGATCTATTAAAAAAAAAAAAAGAGATCAGTTAAGCATAATCTCGATATTAAAATGAAATCCTTGTAATTATATGCATGACAATAATTCAAGATGTTAGATATAATTTCCTATAATAGATGATAATTAAAGGATTGACGTAAATGAGAGGGGATGAAAAAGAACAGGTGACTCCAGAAGCATTAGAAAGATAAATTCTATAGTAATATGACTTCTGTCATGTTAAGAAGAGTTGGCCACTACAATTTACCATCAACAGCAATGAACTCAATTTTTCCAACTGTAAATCGGTAGGTTCTCTTCCCAAATTCCTTTTCATAGCGTTCCACGATCTGCAAACATGTAAATTATATCTTAATAAACAGTTTATTGGAGGTCCAATAAAGCAAATACTTACTAGCACTGGACTGAAGAAGAATTTTTTTTACACAGGCAACGGAATCCGCTCACTCTACTCAATTCAATACATCTCTTACACAGGCACTTCCAAAACATTTTGGCTAATTCAATATATATATTTTTTTGATAGGAAACTAAGATTATATTTAAAAAGAAAAGGTGAAAAGATTACAAAAGCGGACCATGGTCCACTAAATAACAACTTCCTTATAGAGAACTCCAAAAACTAAATAAAACTTATAATAACGCAATACATAGGGCCAGTGGCCAATTCAACAGATTTACAAATAACTATTATAAAATTTGCCAAAACCTTTTCATAATAACAAAATTTCATGGTAGACATATTCTTCATCTAGCTCTAACTCGACATTTTTTTATCCACTAACATTATGTCCCACAGAAGCACATGTGATCTGAACAAGAAAATAGCTTTTTTTATTTTTATTTTTTTATCCACTAAGGTTTTGGGGTTAGCACGGAAGCATCCATGTGACTGCAATTTAAATTTTTTTCTTCCAAAATCACTATAAGGATCGTGGTTATGTCGTTGTTGATGTAAACAATATACTATTTAAATTAATCTATATTAATTTAACATGCATGTAATAAATAATTTTATTTATCAACATAAATAAAATTTACTGATAATAAAACATACATTTATATGCTTATTATCTTTTCGAGCCTTTTGAATATCCTCCTTGATTTTTCCCTTGTTGTAGTGCACCAAGCGTTGCACCTCTAGTTGGCACACTAACTCTCCTCTACGAACAAATCGCTCCCACTATTGAGAACAAAAGAAACTTTTTTTCTTTTTTAGGATGTTTGAAGTCTTTAGGAATAAATTGGAACTATTCCAATAGAGAGATATGAATTCGGAAATATGCAAAACTTGGCATCAATATGTGCAAGCTTCATGCACGAGCATATATGTCTATATCAACGTCAACACGTTAATTGAATATATTTCCTTTTAACAAGCAACATCAATTGCTTTGTTTTTTCTCATGCAAACTTTGTTTATTTTCTTTTTAACAAACCATTGGCGCATATATATATATATATATATATATATTCATGCAACAACAATCCAATTGCTTGCTATATATATATATATATATATATATATATATATATATTCATATATTACTTGCGCAAATTGATTTGTAATTCTTGTAAATATATATCAACAACAACACTTGCTGTGTGTATATATATTTATCTGCTTGAATGCAACATACAACAACAAAAAACTGCATATGTTTATTGCTTATGTTTATATATATATAGGCAACAACCAATTGCCACCTTCAACTTCAACAAGAAGTACTTCTTGAATAACAAGTCATTCTACAAGAAGTTTTGCCTCAACTTCAAAAGGAAGTTTTGCCTCAACTTCAACAGGAAGTTTTGCCTTTCAACTTGTACAAGAAGTTTTGCCTTTTAACTTGTACAAGAAGTTTTAATTATATCTCAATACAATAATGTCAATCAAATTTGGTCTCTTAAAGATTCTTTCCAAAATAAAATTAGGATATTTAATCAAATTAGGAATCCCAATTAAATAAAGACTTTCCTATTTAATCTTAAATATGACTCTAATTAATTTGGGTGCTAGCCCACTAAATTAAAGTCCAATAGATTAAATATTATTTTGGCATATTAATTAATCAACTATTAATTAATTAATTTAACTTATTTAATTTTAATTATCAATTAATTAAAATTACATTTAATTTATTTAATAAAAATATCAAATATTTAATTAAACAATTAAATATTATTTTATATTTCGAATTTATTAATCAAATTAATATTTCCGAAATATCCTGAAATGCCAAAATAATCATTTATTAACTTTTAATAAACATCCTTGAATTTGTAACATAGACGAGAACTATATTGTGCGACCGTCCTAGGTTCATTATCGAGTAGCAGTGGAATAATATTAACTCTTTAATATTTCATCTCTATGATATTCCACAGACCATGGGTAATCGCCTAGCAGCAAGCCATGGCCCTTAATCGATGAATGAAGTGGGAAAACATATGAACCTGTTAGAATACACTTCGAACATGTCATCTCATTCCTTTCGATATTTATGTTTCTTATCGAGTCTGGGATCATAGTAAGGTCAAATCCTTATACTCGACATATCTTTAAACTTTATCTTGTGGATCTGATATCTCTAAGATATCGACTACTTTGGCCAAAGACTTATATCCACAACTTTAAGTTTTCTTGAAACATCACTTTTATTATCAAAGCTATCGGATCCCATCTTGTAGCATACGTGACTTCGTACGTCAATCGCTCAAGGCCATCTAGCATTTATTCAAAGGACGTGGATAGTCGAATGAGGATATACTAGTGAACCAAAAGTATTATCGCACAAGTCATCATATGATCTCAGGTCAGAAGATATGATGACACTAATGTATTGTTACGAAGATTAATGACCTTAGATAATATTACCATGTGATCTTACGCTTCTGTGGTCGTGTTCGATATTTCATTCTACTAATGAAACATCTATTGTCTATGTCCTTATGATATGAGACTCATCATCCATTCTATTAACATTATATGTCAATCTAGGCGACACACAACAATATTGGTCAAGTGATATATTATTGTCCTGTATAACAATCACATTTTACCAAGAACTTAATTTGAGACCTATATAAATATTGTTGACTCTCATAATCGCAAACATCTCTTGGATTAACGATATTCATCTGACATAATGTCTCAGGACATACACATAAAATATGGATGTAATAATGTGTAGTTAACAAATGCCTTTTATTAATAAATAATACATTATATTACAAATATTATGCCTTAAACCATTACATCCATAATTAGTTTTAGGGCATACACTCTAACAAACTCCCACTTGCACTAAAGCCAGTTTTAATGATACCCAATGTTCATATTCTCAAGATGACGCTCCATTTGTTCTTGGTTCATTGGCTTAGTAAGAAGATGGGCTACATTGTAAGTTGAAGGTGTTTTCTGAATGGCTATTTGCCCATCTCCAACGTATTCTCTTAGTATGTGATACTTTCTTTGAATGTGTTTGGATTTATGGTGTGACCTTGGTTCCCTGGCCTGTGCTATAGCCTCATTGTTGTCGCAGTTCAAAATGAACGCTCTTTCAATGATTGGAACCACACCTACCTTTCACTTTCAGTTCTGGTGATCCGTAAATCAATATCATATCCTTAGTTCTTCTTAAGTACTTGAGGATTGCCTTGACTATTATCCAATGATTTTCTCCTGGATCGGACTGGAATCTGCTTGTTATACTAACAGCAAATGCGATATCCGGTCTTGTACATAGCATGGCATACATGAGACTACCTATGGCAGAAGCATATAGTACTTGACTCATGCGTGCTATTTCTTGAGGCGTTTTGGGACTCATCGATCTAGATAGATGAATTCCATGCCTACAAGGCAACAAACCTCTCTTAGAGTCTAACATATTGAATCTCTTGAGCACATTTTCTATGTATAGACTTTGGGACAAACCAATCATTCTTCTTGATCTATCTCTATAGATTCTTATGTCAAGAATGTAGGTTGCTTCTCCCAAGTCTTTCAGTGAGAATGATTTGGATAACCATACTTTGACCTTTAGTCATCATAGCGACATCATTTCCTAATAGTAATATGTCATCCACATATAATATTAAGAACGTTATGGCGCTCCCACTGACCTTTTTGTAAACACATGGCTCATACACATTTTTTATGAAACCAAATGTTTTGATCGCATCATCAAATCGTAGATTCCAACTCCTAGATGCTTGCTTTTGACCATATATAGATCTTTGCAACTTACATACTTTATGACTATCACATTTACATGTAAAACCTTCTGGCTATTTCATTTAAATTTCTTCCTCAAGAAATCCATTTAGAAAAGATGTTTTTACATCCATTTGTCAAATCTCATAGTCAAAGTAAGCTGTTATAGTTAAGAGAATTCTAATGGATTTTAGCATAGCTACTGGCGAAAAGGTCTCCTCATAATCAACTCATTGTTTCTGAGTATATCCTTTTGCCACTAGTCTAGCTTTATAAGTCTTTACTTTTCCATCTTTTCCAATATTTCTCTTGAAGACCCATTTACACCCAATAGAACCAATTCCTTTAGGAGGATCAATAAGTGTTCATACTTGATTGGAATACATGGATTCCATTTCAGAATTCATAGCTTCAAGCCATCTAGAAGAGTCAATGTCTGACATTGCTTCTTCGTAGTTTCTTGGGTCATCAATATGAACCGCTTCACCAATCATAAAAGATTCAGAATCTTGTTGATTGACTAGGGTATATCTCAATGGCATGCGAGATTCCCTAATTGATCTATGAAGTGGTTGTGTTTCTTGAGATGCTTCTTGTTCTACTTGTTCTGGTTCCTTCTGAGTTGAGTTAATTCGTTTTCCAGAATTCTCTTCTTGAGAGACTTCCTCATCTAGGTCCACTTCTTTCCCAATACTTCCCTCTTGAACCAAACGGTCCTCAAGGAAGATAGCATTCCTACTAACCACTATCTTGTGATCAGAGGGAATGTAGAAGTAATATCCCATAGAATCTTTGGGATATCCTATGAATTGAGCTTTTTCATATCTTGAGTCTAGTTTTTCTGTAAATACTTTCCTTACATAAGCTGGACTACCCCAAACCTTCAAATATCCTAAATTAGGATGTTTCCCATACCATATCTCATATGGGGTTTTGGGAATGGATTTGGTCGGAACTCTATTTAGAATATGCAAGGTTGTTTGGAGAGCATATCCCCAAAAGGACGTCGGTATATCAACAAAAACTCATCATGGAACGTACCATATCCAATAGGGTACAATTTCTCCTTTCAGAAACACCGTTATGCTGAGGTGTGTAAGGAGGTGTTACCTGTGACACTATTTCATGTTCCTTGAGATAATCTTGAAATTCGATACTTAAGTATTCTCCTCCACGATCAGATCGTAGATTTTTAATACTTTTTCCTAATTGTTTTCTACTTCATTCTTATACTCTTTGAACTTTTCAAAAGTTTCTGACTTATGTTTCATTAGGTACAAATACCCAAATCTTGAACAATCGTCAGTGAAAGTAACGAAGTATTGAAAACCACCATTTGACCACTATACTAAGTGGGCCACATACATCAGTATGTATGAGTTCCAAGGTTTCTTTGGCTCTTTCATTTTATCCTACAAAAGGTGATTTGGTCATTTTTCCTTTGAGACATGATTCACAAGTTGGATAAGGTTCTAAACTTAATGAAGGAAATAAGCCTTCCTTCTCCAATTGTGAAATTCTTTTCTCTCCAATATGACCTAATCTTAAGTGCCAAATGAATCTTGAATTAGGATTATCTCTTGGTCTTTTTTTGTTGTTATTGTATTTAATTATTTGTTATGGTTCTCATTCATTTGCAAGACATACAATCCATTTTCTTTTAGTGTAACACCAACAAATTTATTCAGATAATAAATATTGCATTTCTTATTGATAAAATGAAATTCATAATTACATTTTGTCAATACTGGAATGGAAACAATGTTCCTTATTGCACTAGGAAAATATAAGACTTTATCTAATACAATTAAATGTCTTGATGGCATAGGAAGTTGACACTCCCCTACGTTGGTTGCAGAGATAAGTTCTACATTCCCAACTTTCAAGACCACTTCACATTCCTTAAGTAACATCTTACTCTTTAGAATCTGTGGAGACATACAAATATGTGATGTCGCAGCAGAATCTAAAATCCATGAATGAGATATGGAACTTATTCCAAGATCCATTTCAATAACAAAGAACGAGGACGTACTTTCCTTTTGCTTTTTCAAGCTCGCAAGGTACTGAGCACAATTCCTCTTCCAATGTCCTTTCTTCTTGCAAAAGAAGCACTCATTTTGAAAATTGGGGCCAGTGAGTTTATCTTTGTCAAGTATTGATTTTATTGGATTCATTTTGTATCACGTACTCTGTTGAAAACACGTGTTTGTTACTAATTTGTAATAAGTAATTAAACAAAATTTAAGGTCTTTTAAATAATGTTGCTCCCACTAATTTTAGTCGAATTCCATACTCCCCTATGCGGAAAACAGAAATATTGTTGGATATATTTCTAGTGGGACGTCGAGTTCTCATTGTTAAAGTCATGCCTCACCTAATGGGTTTTGGCATTTCATTTTCAATGAGTCCAAACTCCTTTTGTTTGTATCTCTATAAAAGGTTCGACATTTCCACCTCTAGCGAACAATGTCTCACCTAATGGGTTTTGACATCTTCACTAGTTAAGCTAGGCCCAACACCTTTCATCATGTAACACATGTGATTGGCCCTCACCTAATGGGTTTTGGGTTTGCAGTCATTAGACTACATATACGAACAGGTCAAATAGTACTTAAACATATAAGGGTCCCTCACCTAATGGGTTTTGGGATTACCAAAATATATTTAGTGGGCTATTTGATTGTGTTGGAAGGTTAATGCTTAATATTCAATCTAGGGGATCATTTGATTATTCATATCTTATATGAATTAGGTCTTTTTTTTTTGTGCGTCTTGATGTCTTTGTATCTTATACTTTTATCATGCACAAGCACATTTAGCACATAACTTTTATGTTTGGCTCTAGACGAGGGGGATCTTAATCTTTTATTAACACTTTAATAAGACTGTTCCTTTTGGTTTAAGACAATCCTTCATAATTCGGTAACTAGAGAAAAACTCCCAGAAAATGAGGGGGGTCCGGCGTGACCATTTAAGTCCCTACCTTCTTAGGCTCTTATCGCCTTGGTGACAGAGTTATCTTTAGTACCTCTTTGTTCGAGAAGGTCTTAGGCTTTCTTGGCTTGAATAATCCTATTACTAATCTTGAAACTTTTAAAAGATTATACTTTGATTATCAATTAATATTTTAATCATATTAAAAAATTAAGAGATATAATCAAAGTTGTATTAGGATTCTTGTTGTGATTTATTTTAATCCAATTAAAATTTTATATGGGTTTAACTTCCTAAGAAGTTATTTAGTTCAAAACTAGCAACAACTCAATTTCTATTAAAATTCTTTCCAAAAATAATTTTAATGAAAATAGAATCCTAATCAGACTCAAAATTTAATTCTGGAAATTTTTGTAAAATATTTGTAATTTCAGAAATTACAATTTCACCTCTGATCGTTTTGGGTATTTACAATAAATCCCTAAAACATTCAGAATTTTACAAATTGGTCCTGCAGAGTCTGCCAACCTGAATTTTTAGGTTCTGTCCAACAGATTGTTTTGTGTAGCAGACGACCTTTCCAAATTCCAATTGAGTTGAAATTTTACAGAGTCGTTAATCCATATGTCTAACCGAACAGCTCTCATTAGGATCCCATATACATGCTTTAATTTTGTTTTCATCAAAACGACATAACCTCAAAGCTCCTGATACCACTGTAAGGTTTTGGGGTTAGCGCGGAAGCATCCATGTGACTGAAATTTTAAATTTTCTTCCAAAACCACTCTAAGGATCGTGGTTATGTCGTTATTGATGTAAACAATATACTATTTAAATTAATCTATATTAATTTAACATGCATGTAATAAATAATTTTATTTATCAACATAAATAAAATTTACTGATAATAAAACATATCTTTATGTGCTTATTATCTTTTCGAGCCTTTTGAATATCCTTCTTGATTTTTCTCTTGTTGTAGTGCACCAAGCGTTGCACCTCTAGTTGGCACACTAGCTCTCCTCTACGAACAAATCACTCCCACTATTGAGAACAAAAGAAACCATTTTCTTTTCTAGCATGTTTGAAGTCTTTAGGAATAAATTGGAACTATTCCAATATAAAGATATCAATTCGGAAATATGCAAAACTTGGCATCAATATGCGCAAGCTTCATGCACGAGCATATATGTCTATATCAACGTCAACACGCTAATTACATATATTTCATTTTAACAAGCAACATCAATTGCTTAGCTTTTTCTCATGCAAACTTTGCTTATTTTCTTTTTAACAAACCATTGGCGCATATATATATATATATATATATTCATATATTACTTGCGCAAATTGCTTTTGTAATTCTTGTAAATATATATCAAAAACAACACTTGTTGTGTGTGTATATATTTATATGCTTGAATGCAACCTACAGCAACAAAAAACTGCATTTGTTTATTGCTTATGTTCATATATATATAGGCAACAACCAATTACCAATTTCAACTTCAACAAGAAGTTTTCCTTCAACTTCAACAAGAAGTACTTCTTGAATAACAAGTCATTCTACACGAAGTTTTGCCTCAACATCAAAAGTAAGTTTTACCTCAACTTCAACAAGAAGTTTTGCCTTTCAACTTGTACAAGAAGTTTTAATTGTATCTCAATACAATAACGTCAATCAAATATCTCTCCAAATTAAATTTGGTCTCTTAAAGATTCTTTCCAAAATAAAATTAGGATACTTAATCAAATTAGGAATCCCAATTAAATAAAGACTTTCCTATTTAATCTTAAATAGGACTCTAATTAATTCGGGTGCTAGCCCACTAAATTAAAGTCCAATAGATTAAATATTATTTTGGCATATTAATTAATTAACTATTAATTAATTAATTTAACTTATTTAATTTTAATTATCAATTAATTAAAATTATATTTAATTTATTTAATATAAATATCAAATATTTAATTAAACAATTAAATCTTATTTTATTTTTCGAATTTATTAATCAAATTAATATTTCTGAAATATCCTGAAATGCCAAAATAATCATTTATTAACTTTTAATAAACATCCTCGAATTTGTAACATAGACGAGAACTATATTGTACGACCGTCCTAGGTTCATTATCGAGTAGCAGTGGAATAATATTAACTCTTTAATATATCATCTCTATGATATTCCACAGACCATGGGTAATCGCCTAGCAGCAAGCCATGACCCCTAGTCGATGAATGAAGTGGGAAAACATATGAACCTGTTAAAATACACTTCGTACATGTCATCTCATTCCTTCCGATATTTATGTTTTTTATCGAGTCTGGGATCATGGTAAGGTCAAATCCTTATACTTGACATATCTTTAAACTTTATCTTGTGGATCTGATATCTCTAAGATATCGACTACTTTGGCCAAAGACTTATATCCACAACTTTAAGTTTTCTTGAAACAGCTCTTTTATTATCAAAGCTATCAGATCCCATCTTGTAGCATACGTGACTTCGTACGTCAATCGCTCAAGGCCATCTAGCATTTATTCAAAGGACGTGGATAGTCGAATGAGGATATACTAGTGAACCAAGAGTATTATCGCACAAGTCATCATATGATCTCAGGTCAGAGGATATGATGACACTAATGTATTGTTATTAAGATTAATGACCTTAGATAATATTACCATGTGATCTTACGCTTCTGTGGTCGTGTTCGATATTTCATTCTACTAATGAAACATCTATTGTCTGTGTCCTTATGATATGAGACTCATCATCCATTCTATTAACATCATATGTCAATCTAGGCGACACACAACAATATTGGTCAAGTGATATATTATTGTCCTGTATAATAATCACATTTTACCAAGAACTTAATTTGAGACCTATATAAATATTGTTGACTCTCATAATCGCAAACATCTTTTGGATTAACGATATTCATCTGACATAATGTCTCAGGACATACACATAAAATATGGATGTAATAATGTGTAGTTAACAAATGTCTTTTATTAATAAATAATAAATTATATTACAAATATTATGTCTTAAACCATTACATCAATAACTTGTTTTAGGGCATACACTCTAACAATGATTTCCATCAAGATAGTAGACTTGAATATCTTTATATCTCTCTTCATTGCTCAAGCGAAATATATGCTTAAACCGGCTTAAAGATTCCTGGCATCTAGTGAATGAACAATATGTTACAAAAGAAATCCCGGATCACAATTATTAATTTGAAAAAGAAATTTCCAAAGTTTTGCTCTTACTCTTCATCAGACAAATAAGGACCCCCATCGAAATGATCACCCAAAAACAAAATGACATCAGGTTTGAGAGGCAGGATGGATGCAAAAAACGCTCTGCGCATATACAAATCAGTAAAGAACTGTGCGATTTCTAGAGCAAGTGATTTTGGAGGCAGACGGTGAGAGGTTCTATCCATTATCTGTTAAAGCTAGCAAAAATATATCAGTAACTCACAAAAACAAAAAAACAAAACAAAACAAAAAAAAAAAACTACCAGCAAAGCAACAGAGGGCAAGTGCAACCGGAAAGGGAAATTATCACCTGTGCATCCGCAATAACAGCAACTTTACCAAAACCACCAGCTCCATCAATCTAATGCTTGCAATTATTAGTAAATGAACATTAAAAAAGGTCAATTATTAATATGATTTGTAATAGAAATTACTGAGGATGAGGATGAGGATGGTCAGGAACAAGTGAGAGAGGGAATCCAAAATGCAAACATCTCGCCATAGAGAAGAGTACTGGTCCTTATCAAGCACAAAACTAATGTCAATTTCTGATGCTGCTTCATCTTTTGCAGCAGCAACTTAACACAATTATTAGGGTTAATAAAATGGGAACTCTTAATTCATAAAACAAAATCACAACTTTGAAAAAATTAACTAAATTCAAGCAAATTTGGATTAACCCCACTTGACTTTATGATGCGGGAGGGAATTCCTATAAATCTGAAACAATAAAACTTTTCAAGGATCGTTTTCGTTTGGTAACATCTTACAAAAAAAAAAAAAAGTTTTATTTTTTTGTTCCAAATGACGTGTCTTGGTGGTATAAAGTGAAATTACCTACAAGCACTAGCGACAACAATACTATATTCCCAAGAGAGAGGGTGAATTGGGTTATCGCCTATAAATGCGGAATTAAAAAATCTTTGCCGATTTTAGCTCTTATTACCAATTAAGCACTTAGGTTAATTTTCTCTATTTCAATAAATAACCTATATGCAAGTTTCTATTCAACACACATAAATATAAAACAACACCGAGATTTATAGTGGTTCCGCCAAACGTGTCTACGTCCACTCCCTCAGGCCGCGCTTGAAGATTTACACTAAAAATCGAATTTTGTCGTGGCTCACTCGCAACCAAGAGTTTTCCGTAAAAGTGCACTCCAAACCTTTACTCTTTGAGTTTTCTACATAGGCGCACTCACAACCTTTACGATATACCCAAACTATGGGATTTCACAAATCACAGGTGTTTTGTATAAAGAATATTTAAAACACACTTGGATACTCACTACTAAATGTATAGAAAGTGTAGTGTGTGAGCTTGAGAGTGTTTGATTATGAAGATGTGATAACTCTCTTGTTTTTTGCCTTAGAGAATGTGTATGAAGTTTGTATATGTTCTCTCAAACCTTGGCAAAAAGAATTGGGGTTCATTTATATAAAAAATGAAAAGCATCCCCAACTGACACTGCTGAGACCGGTATGCCGGTCTTTGAGACTGGTATGTTAACCGGTATGAGGATCGGTATGGTCCGTGCCGATTCCAGAGAGTGCACAATGAAGAGCTCGACCGGTATCGTAATCGATATGTTAACCGGTTTAGGTCATGCCGGTTCCACTAAGGGAACTAGCCGTTGGGCTCACCGGTAAGGGACCGGTATGGAGACCGGTTTAGTGTGTGCCGATTCCAGTTGCCATATAATCCATAGGTTCACCGGTATGGGACCGCTAAGGACAGCGATAAGGGACCGGTATGCCGGTCTCTGTACCAAAAATGCAAATATGAGGATTTTAATGCATTTTGTACATGAACCTAACGCATCTAAGTGAATATGCATGTTTCCTATGAGCTTAGGCACTTGAATATACAATTCACATTACAATTAGAGCCATAAGCTAAGACTTCGTAAGATTATCTCGATTTGCCGCTAGTCTTCACATTCTCGCTCTTCTCCACATTATGCTTTGACATCTTTTTATATTGTCTCGCATTTGCGCGTCGAAGACTTCTCTCTCGTTAACGTCATCAAAATCCATTATGTGATTATGTCACTAACAATCTCCCACTTTTTGATGATGACAACATCTTAAAACTTGTGAGCTTCTAGGAGTCCAAATGTTGACGATTTTGCTCCATCTCAATGTAAGCTCCCTCTCAATGTATGATTGTCTTCAAGATAGCTCTATAAGACTTAGACAAACACATTAGTACGATTACTCCCCGTTAATCCAAGAGTGAGGGTAAAACAAGTTTTAATCTCATTCTAATGATTTCTCCCCCTTCGACATTATCAAAAAGTTGAGAAGCAAAAAATTAAATCTAAATGAGATTCCAATTACATATGTGCATTAAATAATGATGCCAAAATTTAAAAATATACATATTTGGCATTTCCCCCTTTTTGCCATAAAATGTAAAATTCATGTATAGAGCAATTTTCAAAAGTTAGATTCCAATGAATACCATTAGAAATATAATATCATCTTAAGCATGATTTCTCCCCAAATTTTATACCAATTAAAATAAATCAATACATTTCATGATACCAATTAATAAACAATCAAATATCCATGCTTTTCATTATACTAATGGAAACTTATGTCAATATACATGCATTTTATTTTCATTCAAATATGTTATATGACAAAAGCATTTTCAATGCAAATCAATCAAGTAATCACATACATGTAATTTAACTTAATAAATTCAATGTGATACCAATTGATATGAAAAGGGGTTTAACTTTATGATTAAAGCATTTAATGATATCAAATGAACAATTGATACCAATAGAAGTTTGAATATTTGCCTAATCATTTTGTATGCTTCAAAACATTTATACCAATATGAAATATGCATACATACATAACTTAGAGGAAACGGTACCAATGTTTCCGTGAATACGGATTTTACCTATTACCGTTGCGATTCCTCAATTCTTTGAACCTTTGGGATCAATTCACAATTCTCTTTATGATCATTCCCAAAGCTCCCCCAACAAATTTATCAAATGCATTTTGGTACCCAAACTTTCTTGGGTCTATTGGGGTTAATTTTGATTCCTTGAGGAATCCATACATTTTTAATCACATTCTTGTTCATGCATTCAAAATTTTTATGTCTTTTTTCATTACATGAATGACATGTGATATTTTCATTGATAGCATTTTTAACATCAGAATCGGATGCCTTAACAAAATAATTTCTCAAAAATTTCCTCTTAACGTAAGGCCTATATCCTAATCCTTCTATTTTAAATGCATATTTTTGGGATCCAATAAGCATATTAAATTTTTTATGTCCCAATGTGAATTCACTAACAATGTTTTGCAAATCTATAACCTTAGTGTTTAATAAAACATTTTCATTTAACATAGATTCGCAATCGTATGTTTTTGAGCTAGATGGCATATTAGATATGACATTTTCAAGTTCTAGCTTTTTTACTTCTTAAACATGCATTTTCATCATTTAAACATGCAATTTCTTTTTCATTTTTAACATTTAAGCATATAATTTCATTATCTAAAACATGAAATTTATCCATACAAGATGCATGATCATTTTTAAGTGATGAATGTTCATTTTTAACCAATTTTAATTTCTTTTTAAGCATATCACACAACTCATTTAAACTATTAAATGCATCAAGTAAATCATTATAGTCTTGAGAGTTGTGTACCTCTTCTTCTTCATTTTCAAAGAAGAAATCTCCATCCTCAATGGTCATGAATGCTATTGATTTTTCTTTGACTTGGACCTCTTCCTCCTCGGATGAGTTGGAGTCGCTATCGCTCCAAGTTGAGGTAGCTTTCATTGTATTTTTCTTGGATTTTCCTTTCATTTTTCTCAATGGGCAATCGGTAGCTATATGACTCGATTTGTTGCATTCATAAAAAACAATTTTCTTGTTCTTCCGCGGCCATTTTTCTTCTTTCTTTTCATTCGTCTTTGATTTTCCTTTAAGTTTTGCGGATTTGAGGAGCTTTTTGACCTTGTTGGTTATTATTGCCAATTCATCATCACTATCCTCTTTTTCACTTGAGCTTGAATCATATCATTTTCTTGCTTTCAAGGCAAGATTTTTTCTTGTTCTCTTCTCATCTTCCTATTTTTGATCCATCTTGATCTCCAATTCATATTCGAGCAATTTTCCGACCAAATCATCCATCTTCAAAGTGTTCATGTCGTTTGCTTCTCTAATGGAGGAGGTGTAGCTTCTAAATTCCTTTGGGAGTGATCTTAGAATTTTCTTCACTTGATCGGATGGCCCAATGACTTTTCCTAAGGCACCCAAATTGTTTATGATGATTGTGAACCTCGAAATCATACGATCAATTTCTTCCGCGGATTCCATCTTGAAATTATCCAATTCACATATAAACCGGTTGATCTTGGATTCTTTCACTTGGCTTGTGCCCTCGTTGACCATTTCCAAAGACTTTCATAAATCATATGCATTTCCACATTTCGAAAGCTTGCTTACTTGATCTCGATCAATGGTACATAGAAGTTGGTTGAGTGCCTTAGCATTTTGTGAGGCTTGTTTTAAATCCTCATCATTCCATTCTAGAGTAGGTTTTGGAATGTCAACACCATTGTTATCCTTCTTCATTGGCACTTTTGCACCCCGTGTAATTACCAAATAGGATTGCGGATCAGCGGCAAGAAGATAATTCAACATCCTCATTTTCCAATAATTGTAATCCGTTCTGGTGTAAAACGGAGGTCTAGTTGTTGAAAATCCTTCGGTAAAATTTGATTAGTTGCTTATAGATGCCATTGTCTATTCTCGGACGGTTAAGTCTTTGACGAGAAAACCTGGCTCTGATACCAACTGAAATTACCTACAAGCACTAGCGACAAAAATACTATATTCCCAAAAGAAGGGGATGAATTGGATTATCGCCTATAAATGCGGAATTAAAAAATCTTTGCCGATTTTAGCTCTTATTACCAATTAAGAACTTAGGTTAATTTTCTCTATTTCAATAAATAACCTATATGCAATTTTTCTAAATAAACTTACAGTAAGTAAAAGTATAAGGATAGAGAAAACAACACCGAGATTTATAGTGGTTCGGGCAAACGTGCCTACGTCCACTTCCTCAAGCCGCGCTTGAAGATTTCCACTAAAAACCAAGTTTTGTCGTGGCTCACTCGCAACCAAGAGTTTTCTGCAAAGATGCACTCCAAACCTTTACACTTTGAGTTTTCTACGGTAGGCGCACTCACAACCTTTATAATTTACCCAAACTATGGGATTTCATAAATCACAAGTGTTTTGTATAAAGAAGATTTAAAACACACTTGGATACTCACAATGATAAGGAAGATTGTGTGAGTTGGATATCCAAGTGTTCTAACCTCACTACTAAATGTATAGAAGGTGTAGTGTGAGAGCTTGAGAGTGTTTGATTATGAATGTGTGATAACTCTCTTGTTTTTGCCTTAGAGAATGTGTATGAAGTTTGTATATGTTCTCTCTAACCTTGGCAAAAAGAATTGGGGTTCATTTATATAGAAAATGAAAAACATCCCCAACTGACACTGCTGAGACTAGTATGCCGGTCTCTGCTGACCGGTATGCCGTCTCCAATGTTAATATAGTCGTTGGGAGAATCTGACCATTAAACCAGTATTATAACTGGTATAAGGATCGGTATAGTCTGTGCCGGTTCCAGAGAGTGCACAATGAAGAGCTCGACCGGTATGGTAACCGGTATATTGACCGGTTTAGGTCATGCCCGTTATACTAAGGGAACTAGCTGTTGGGCTCACCGGTAAGGGATTGGTTTGGTGTGTGTCGGTTCCAGTTGCCATATAATCCATAGGTTCACCGGTATGGTGACTGGTATGGGACCGGTAAGGTCCGTGCCAGTTCCAGTGAGTGTGCAAAATATAGCATCTCACCGGTATGGACACCGGTATGGGACCGGTATACCGGTCTCTGTACCAAAAATGCATATATGAAGATTCTAATGCATTTTGTACATGAACCTAATGCATCTAAGTGAATGTGCATGTTTCATATGAGCTTAGGCACTTGAATATACAATTCACATTACAATTAGAGCTCTAAGATAAGACTTCGCATGATTATCTCGATTTGTCGTTAGTCTTCACATTCTCGCTCTTCACCACATTATGCTTCAACATATCTTTGTATTGTCTCGCATTTTCACATCAAAGACTTCTCTCTCGTTGACGTCATCAAAATCCATTATGCGATTGTGTCACTAACATAAAGCTCAGGATCTCACATTGAGGTTTTGGATTTGAATCCAGAGAGTGCCTTTCTTGTAAGAGCCTGAGATAGCCGAGGATTTTACCTGCTCCACCTAAACCCGAAATGGGTTGTTTGACGGTGGGTTTCCAACGATTTCAAAAAAAAAGTTTTTTTAAGAAAATGTTTTTCATTTTTCTAAAGTAGAAAATAATTAATAAAAAAATACGCGGTTTTGTCACTCTCAAATTATAATTAAAAATGCAAATTTTTTTCACTCTTAAATTATAATTAGAAATGCGCGGTAAAAAACATTGTAATGAAATTCAAAAATGACGGTTTAAGGTCATATTAAACCCTGGAAACAATGATAGAACTAATATAGGTGTGGTCTTTCCTGTTGGAGGGGTTATAAAGGTATTGTTCACGTAACAAGCTAGTTTGTTTCTTTGGTGAAAATACAATGGAATCGGCATCGAAAGGGAAAGAAGTGCTGGATTTCTTGCAGCTGTCCTTAGAGGAAGATAATGAGGGACTCATATTGGATGAAGGATTGGCTGATTCAACCACGACAGAAGGCAATTTCTTCATTATGGGACGTTTCCTTAATAGAAAACCAACTCATTTTGACTCTATGCGTAACACTCTGGCAACCGGTAAAACGAGTGTGTGTTACTGAAATAGAAAAACAAGGTCAATTCCTATTCCAATTCTTCCATGAACTTGATATGCTCATGGTAATTAATGATGGTCAGTAGAAGTTTAATCAAAACGTCTTACTCATGACGAAACTAGCAGACTATGATCAGACGTCTCTGGTATAGTTAAAACATTTGGAGATTGGGGTCCAAATGTTTGACCTTCCCATTGGTTTCAAAACTGAAGTTACTTGTCAAGCAATAGGAAACTTTATTGGGAAGCACTTAGCCAATGATTATAAAAACTTTGATGGGGGTTGGAAGAATTATCTAAGGATTAGAGTGGCTATTGACGTCGGATTGCCGATTAATAGGAGAATGAAACTTAAAGGTAGTGGTGGTGATTGGTTGTGGATTTCTTTCAAATATGAACGACTTCCGTCCTTCTGTTTCGATTGTGGTATTATAGGACACTCAGATAAATTCTGTGAGCCTTTATATGACAATCTCAGTCGACCGGATGAAAGAACGTATGGGAGCTACCTTTGGGCCACTATTGCCTGTCAATCTCCGGGGATTGGAAGCCCATGGCTGCGGGACACGGCAGGGGCGATCAGTGGTGGGGAAAACACGAATTTGAATCAAATATGGAAGTCGACATATCCCCTGATATTGCTTTAAACTTCTAAGTCATTATGGCT
This sequence comes from Zanthoxylum bungeanum, assembly GCA_019454045.1. NCBI lineage: Eukaryota > Viridiplantae > Streptophyta > Magnoliopsida > Sapindales > Rutaceae > Zanthoxylum > Zanthoxylum bungeanum. Next base: position 166,283 of record SKCR01052201.1, on the reverse strand, counting down.
GCCTCATTTTGGATCAAAAAAGGCAACGATGTGAGGATGCCAATTCAGAACACCCCTCTAATGGACTAATAATTTTAGATAGCCAGCCCATTACTATGGATCCAAAAAACTTGCTTCCGACGGGACATGTGGTTCAGGCCCGCCCAACAAAATGAGACCCACGAACAGTTCAGGTTCTAATGGACTTAGTCCACTTGCATAGGCCCATGGTCATTTTCTTGATGGAAACAATCATAAAAACAGACAGATTGATTTTTTATGAGAAAGTTGGGTTTTGAAGGAATGTGTAGTGGAAGGCGAGGGTCATGGTGGTGGCCTTGCTTCTCGTGGGTAACAATTTTGTCTTCCTCACAAAATTATATTGATGCTAGGGTGTCTATCTCAGATCTTCCTAAATGGAGACTAACAGGTTACTACGGATACCCTGAAAGATATCGGTGCTGCTAATCTTGGGACCTACTTCGATCGTTGCACCACGCTACACCAAAACCTTGGTGCTACATTAGAGATTACAATGACATCCTCGAACCAGTAGACAAGAGAGGTGGCAACCCCCAACCACGATTACTGATGGATAGGTTTAACTCTGCAATATTAGACTGCGATCTTATGGAGCTCCCTATGCGCATGCATCAATTCACATGGGAGAGAGGGAGAGACACCAACCACTGGATTGAGGAGAAACTAGGTAGGGTTTTTGTGAACCCTTGTTGGAAAAATTGTTTTAATAATTCGGTGTTGCTTAATTTACCCACGGTTCAGTCTCACCACTCGGCTTTATTTCTACATCTTAGAGTTTGGCAGGCTACACAATATCCAAGAAGATTTTGTTTCGAGAATGCTTGGCTGAAGGAAGATGGATATGGGGCAGTGGTCGACAAGGCATGGCATATACCTGGATACACATCAATTATAGATTGTATACAGTCATGCATGATGTCATTTCAAGAATGGGGAGATAAAATAACTAGTTATTTCACAAGAAGGTTGCGAATCTATCGCGTATTGATGGATCGATTTAGGGGAAACATGAAATTTTTGCAATAAATAAGTATAATATGGCAGCAAAAGCGTATTCCACAGTCCTTTGTTAGTAAGATGACCTTTGGCGCCAAAGAGCGAAACTTTTCTGGTATCAAGTGGGCTATTGCAACTCAAAATATTTTCACTCATATGCATTGGCGAGGAAAATGAAAAACACAGTGAGTAAATTGAGGGACTCAGCAGGAAAGTGTTGGACAATTATGACCCATAGCATCACTATTTGTAAAGAACATTGTGTTTTTGTACAAATTAACTTTGTGACAAAAGGAAATTGCTATTTTATCATTATTGTAATTAGATTACTTGGATATATATAATGATAAAAGTCCATATGGTTAAATCGGATTAATAAAATATGAGACAATATTAATCCAAGAACGGTTAATCATTAAATATCTCTAGTCGAAGTATTATCGAGACTGGACATTGACAATTAGAAATAGACTAGTATTACACTTGTGCGCGTTATGAAAGCTTAACGACATAGTTCTCATATATTTAGGTATTGGATACTTATGCAAGTGTAATAAGAGGTTCTGTTAGCCGTTGGACCGGGAACAGTTCGCTCTGGATAGACCCACTCGGAATCTCATTGGTAGAATGACTATATGTCTATGGGAATCCGAATCAGGGTAGGTGTATGTAATCTTTAAACCGAGACTTACGTCGCTATTACTTGCGACAATCAGTTTACTTTGGTATTGGTCGTCCGAAGCTTTAATAGGTTTTGTGTACGCCTGTATTGGGTTTACTGAGAATCGCAGTGTATTGGATGTGATGTCAAGATGGGAGTATTACTTCATTCATATGAAGATGACGGTCACACATGATACATAACTAGTACTCTTAAAAACTGCAGCTATTGAGAAAGTATGACTAGGTCATGACTTTCCGATTACGGAGGCTAGTTACTCGGGATCCGATATATGCTTCATACGGGGCAGAAAAAAAGCCAGCCCTAAGCCTAGCATGTGACATCTGATACTGGATCGTATTACGCATTACATAGTATTACTATGCCTGATACATATTATATTCCTCAGCGAATATTTCTGGAGAATTGGATAGGCACGGTGCTTTGCTAGAAGCCAACCATGTCTTTTACATCGGTGAGATCATGACGGGGTACGCACGTGTTCGGATAGTCTGATAACCGTATTTACTGCCAACATATCCAGGAATCTCTTGGGTCGCTTCCCAAAGATTCACCAATGACATTTGACTTGAATAGAATAAATCTGGGATTAATTATGAGAGAGAAAATTATATGTGATTAATTGCAGCAAGATTTAATCTGGGATTAAATTTGTATAGAATAGAGCACGCGATTAATAAATTTAATAGTTAAATTGGATTTTTCTATTTAATTCATTTATTTGGGGCTAAAATAATATATCAGATATATTAATTGAAATCAAATTTCAATACGAAATTAAAATTCGATTTTAATTCGCGCAAACGAATTAATTTAGAATTAATTCGAAAGCAACTATAGTAATAATTTTGCGAGGCATAATTATTTAATTAAATTAGATTTAATTATGTAGCGACGGCAAATTCGTTTAATTCGGAATTAAACGAACTCGGGCCCAAGTCTAGTTGTGTGTTTGAGGAAGCCAACTCAAATTTTGAATTTAAAAGTGGTGGGACCACTTGACTTACATCAAATGTCTTAAATTGATGGAAGTAGTTGGCTTTATTAAATGTTGCATTTACAACACACAACCAACCTAGTTTTGGAAACACAACAAAAATTCACTCTCTTCTCCCTCACATTGCCGTGAGCTTCTCTCCAATGGTGGAAAATTTTTGCTTTAAAATTTTCAACTAAGCTAGCACTTGGAGAGTCATTTGAGGTGATAGGGAAACTCACCCAAGGACCAAACAACATACAAAAATCTTGGAGCTTCATCCAAAGAAATGAATTTTTGAAATTTCTCCCAAAATCAATGTAAGTGATTCTGCCACTTTTACTTGATTTTACACACATAGAATCATGTTTAGAGATCTTGTGGCATGTCTTAAAGACTAACAATGGTATTTAGAGCCTTCTAAATATGATTTTGAAATCTAGGGTTCATGAACTTTAATTAGGGATTTTTGCTTGGAGCATGAAAATTCTAAATTGAGTTGTTGGTTGATGTTAGATTATGGTAACTTAGAGTTGTGCATTGTTGGATTGTTGAAAAATTGATTAGATCAAATTTCCCCAAAATCCTTACATTGGCCGAAAACTACCCTAGATTAACTCATGGTGATTTTTTATTTTTTGACACTTGGATGTGTTAATGGCATGAAATATATGTTGAATGTTGATTTAATTGGATTGAAATCAAATTGCATGTTAATTTCTTGTCAATTGCCATGAATGAGCATGTTGTTGGAGACTTGATTTTGCTTCAATTACTATTGGACATGAATTGGAATATAAGTATGATTAATTAGATTAATTAATATTTTGGAAATGTTAGATTAATTAATTAGTTGTGTTAATGACACTTAAATTGAATTAATGTAATATTTGAAATATTGTATTAATGTAAATTAGTCCCTAAAATACTAATTGGGCTAATTTGTTTGTATTTGGATCAATGAGCTTGGTTGGGCCAAGTTTGGTTTTGGACAATTAGGTTGGATCCAAATGGGCCTAAACCATTTCCATAAAAGTCCAAAATATGACTTTTATGCATTTAATAAATTAATTGGGCCTAATGGGCCAAAATTAATTCATGGCATATGGTGATTCCTAAATGGGCCAAGGCATTATAGGCTTGATACATAATGGTCAAAAGTCCATGCCTAAAGAATTAATTAAAGCCCATTGGACCTAATAGAATTGTCATTGGATGTTAAATGGGCCTTTGGGGCCATTTGGATTGGATTTGGAATCCAAGTCTATAAAGGCATTAATAAAATAAGTGTAATTTTTTAATTTGGAATTAAACTAGAATTAGTATTGAATACAATTTAAATTGGATTTAATATTGTAGTTCGATATAATTCAAGAATACTTACTTTGAGTATTTATTCTTAAACGAGTTGGACTCGCGCAAATCAAATCGTTGTATGAGCATTGGATGGTCATTAATTGAAGAATTAATTAATTGGATTAGATTGATTGACAACATGCTATGTGTGAATGCTTGGATGTATTTGTTTGAATAATGTATATCAGATGGATATTATATGGGTGGGGGCAATTTTGGAAATAGTTGTAAATATTATATTTATTTGAAATTGGACCTGCGCGTCCAGCCTATCACCTCTCATTCTCATTGTATTTCTCTTTTCACCAATTCCCCTCAATGTAAATAAGGTTTTTTATAGTGTTATGTAATTGGGTACTTTGAAGAATGTAAAATCCTAGCGGGAGAGAGATTTTTTCTAGGAACAAAATGTTTGTGAATATCCATCCGCATATCATTATTATTTTTTATCACGCCTTATTATGCTTTTAGAATACATGTTTAAGGGTGTATGATGAGTCCTAATCAAAGATAATAAATTGGTTGTCAATTTACAAAAATGCCCTCGCATTTAATATTAAGTGTTTCCTTCCATTGAGTGGTACTCTCTCAAGATCCAAGATTGGCTTTGATTTGTTGGCCAAAATCCAGATCATTGTCTATCACAGATGTGTTTGAACCATGAAAGCTTTGTTAATATCGCATGTCTTCGGTATTTATGACTTGTTGGCCAAAGTCAAGGTCAATCTCGTTCATCGATGTGGATTACGAAGCTTTCCCACTGTCAATAGGTCGCGCTTAACTGGAATCATTAAGCTTGTTGAACCAAAGCCAAGGCTTAGTTGATTCAGAGGAAACAAGTTATGAAATATATTGGATATATGTTTCGGACTTGGAAGTCCACCTACCGGATCTAGGAATTGGATGAGATCCAATTGATCTTAGAGATCTACTTAGTTCAATTTTATATAGCTTGTTGGCCAAAGTCAAGGTTGTGTATTATTTAACGGGATCCTAGCCCACTAGGAAACTAGGTTTCCCGAGTACTCAACGGAGGGTTAGAGGCTCGCCGAAAATTAGTGGGAAGCTAGTATTGAATTTCCAATTTCGTTTAATACTCGCTAATATGCGCACTCTATTATTTCTCGTTATTATATATATATATTAGTTTGACTAATATTCATTTATTGTTTTCTTTGAACAGTTAGACTGTACTCAACACTACTCCATTTGTAGTTGGTTATATAGTTGGACTGTAGTAACCATTGCATTTGAGTGTAGTCGAAACACTTGATTGGATAGTTGGATTATAGCAATCAAAATAGCTGGAATGATAAGCGTTAGAGAAATAATCATGGGTGAGAATATCTTTAACGGCGCAAATTTTCCAGACTGAGAAATGAACCTCAGGATAGTCCTGAGAGCGGAGAAGTTACTCTATGTAATAGAGAAACCTCTCGGGCCTGAGCCCGGACTTGAGAAGCCAGTAGAGCATGAGCTTTGGAACACTCATCATGATGATAACTTTACTGCTCAATCCGTTATACTTACTGCAATGATTTTTCAGTTTCGTCGTCAGAACAAGGGATTGGATCCTTATGCGATGATGTTGAAATTGAAGGATCTTTATAGATCTAATCTTAGATCTCAGAAGTATGATTTGCAGAATAAGCTCTTTCGCTCTTGTATGTCAGAGGGTACATCTGTCGAACACTACATGTCGCAGATGATTAATGACATCGAACAGCTGGGTCAGCTGGGCATTACCTGTTGGGTTCTAATGAACAAACCAAGATCATTTCAAGCATAAAATAATGTGAATACGTAAAGAAGCATAGCGAAAATATACTCACTTTGATCGGTTATAGGATGTGTAGAAAACAAAATTTTTGCTCTCTTTGAAGTTGTTCCAAGCTCCTCCAAAGTATGTGAATCAAGCTCCAAGCTTTGATCTTTGATTCCAAGCTCAATGGGAATCGTTTTCCTATCACCTTTGTATGATTCTTTGTGTGCTAGAAATGGAGAAATTTGCAACAAAATTCCCATTCTTCTTCCTTGTGACTCTCGGCCAAGCCAAGATTTGGGAGAGGGAGAGTGTTTTGGCCATGAATGAGAAGAGAGGAGAGAGTGAGAGACTTGAGTGAAAAAGTTGTATATGATTTTCCAAAAATCAAAATGTCATATACCAAAATCATATTTGGTAAAAAGTCACTCAAGTCAATCAAGTTGAGTGTTTAGTAAGCCACCACAAACTCACCAAATTCCATCACAAAAAGTTGAGTAAAGTGACAAGTGATGTGACTTATGTGGGCCCCACTTGAATTCAAAATCCGAGTGGGCCCGCAAACACATTCCGAGCTCGGGTTCGTTAATTCTGAATTAACGATTTTTCCTTTGCGACTTAATTAAATCAAATTTAATTAAATAATTATGCCTAGCAAAATTACTATCAAAGTCTTATGAAATCTAATTTCATTTAATATATCCAATATATTATTTTATCGATTAATTCCGAATTAATCGTTCTCTCTCTTCTAATTGAATTTATCCCAGATAAATTCTTGCCATAATTAATCCTAGATAAATTTTCTCTCTCTTATAATTAATCCTAGATTAATTATGTTCGAGTCATACTTCATCGGTGAATCTTCGGGAAGCGACCCATGAGATCCCTGGATATATTGACAGTAAATCCGGTCATCGGACTATCCGAACACGTGTGTACCTCCTACCACGTTCTTATCGATTTACGAGACATGATTGGTTTCTAGCAAAGCACCGTTCCTACCCAATTATTCAAAAATATTCTTTAAGGAATATATAATATTTTTCAGGCGTAGTATACGTAGTATTGCGTATTGAGATCCAGTATCGGATGTCACATGCAAGGCCTGGGGTTGAAATAGTGTCTGCCCCGTACGAAGAATATATCGGATCATAAGCAACTAGTCTATTTAATCGAATAATCATGACCTTGTCATATTATCCCGATGGTTGCAACACAATAGAGTACTAGTTCTGTATCCATGCGTGATCATCATCTCCATATGACTGAAGTGATACTTCCGTCTTGACATCACACCCAATACACTACGATTCTCAATAAACCCAGAAAGGCGTACACATAACCTATTAAAGTCTCGGACGACCATGACCAAATCGTATTGATTGTCGCAAGTACTAGCGATGTAAGTCTCAGGTTAAGACCAAATACACCTACCCTGATTTGGATTCCCATAGACACATAGTCATACTACCAATGGGATTCCGATGGGTCTATCCAGAACGAAGCTGTTTCCGTACCATCGATAAACACAACCTCCTATCGCACTTGCATAAGTATCCAATACTTAAATATATGAGAACTATGATGTTACGCTTCCATAACATGCACAAGTTCAATACTAGTCTATTCTGCATTATCGATGTCCAGTCTCGATAATACTACGACTAGGGATATTTAATGATTAAACCTTTGTGGATTGATTTTGTCTCATATCTTATAATCTGGAACTAATCGTAATGACTTTTATCATTTATATATATTCAAGTAATCTAATTACAAAATGATAAAATGTAATTTCCATTGTCACATAGTTAATTTGTACAGAAACCATAATGTCTTTTACAAATAGTGAAGTTATGGGTCATAATTGTCCAACAATCTCCCACTTGGCCTATAACCACTCACTCAAGCATCTAACACCTGAACTTTGTACATGTCGCTCAAAATTTTGCTGATGAATAACTTTCGTCAGCGGATCTGTAATGTTTTCCTCTGATGCGACCTTCTCGATCTTCACATCACCATGATGTATGATCTCACGAATCAGATGGAAACGTCGAAGAACATGCTTGGATCGTTGATGAGACCGCGGTTCAAAACTGCCTCTTTCGTTGCTTCAGTTGCAGCAATATATTCCACTTTTGTTGTTGAATCGGAAACAGTCTCTTGCTTGGAAGATTTCCAGCTTACTACTCTATTGTTCAAACAAAATATATACCTGGATTGCGACTTACAGTCGTCTTTATCGGTTTTGAAACTTGCATCGTATACCCAGTTACCTCAGGTTCTCCATCTCTATAGATTAAGAAAGCATCATTAGTTCGTCTAAGCCACTTAAGGATATTCTTAATCGCCATCTAGTGACCATCACCTGGATTGGCCTGATAGCGACTACACATGCTCAAAACATATGAGACATCAGGTCGCGTACATATCATGGCATACATGATCGATCCGACTGCCGAAGGGAATGGGATCCGACTCATGATGTCTCTCTCATCTTGAGTTGTAGGACACATGTTCTTAGATAGAGTGACGCTATGTGACACTGGTAACAGTCCCCTCTTAGACTGTTCCATGTTAAATCTCTTCAACACTTTGTTAATGTACGTGCTCTGGGAGAGTCCAAGCAGCTCTCTAGATCTATCCCGGTAGATCTTTACTTCTAGAATAAAGGCTGCTTCTCCCAGAACCTTCATGGAGAATTTTAACGAAAGCCAAGCTTTTAACAATTGTAGCATAGGAATGTCATTACCAATAAGCAATACATCATCAACGTAAAGGACAATGAATGTCAATGCGCTCCCACTAACCTTCTTATATACACAAGGATCATCCTCGTTTTGAACGAAATCATATTCTTTTATGATCTCATCAAAACGTTGGTTCCAAGAACGCGATGCTTGCTTCAATCCATAAATGGATCGATTTAACTTGCAAACCTTGTCTGCATGTTTTGGTACTACAAAACCATCAGGCTGTTGCATATAAACATCCTCCAAAAGGTTTCCGTTAAGGAAAGCGGTTTTGACGTCCATCTGCCATATCTCGTAATCGAAATATACAACAATAGCAAGCATTATCCGAATGGATTTAATCATGGCAACAGGTGAAAAAGTTTCAACGTAATTGACACCATGTCGTTGATGATACCCTTTCGCTACAAGCCTAGCTTTGTAAGTTTGTACGTTGCCATCCATGTCGGTCTTCTTCTTGAAGACCCATTTGTAACCAATAGGCTTTACGTCTTCTGGTGCATCAACCAGTGTCCAAACTTGGTTGGTGTACATGGAATCCATTTCAAACTTCATGGCCTCTTACCATAAAGCGGAGTCGATATCTTGTAGCGCTTCCTCATACGTAGCCGACTCGTTATCCCCAATAAGATTGATATCTACATGAGGCGAAATCAGAAACCCATACCTCTCAGGTTGTTTTCTGACTCTCTCCGATCTACGCGGTTCTTGTGTATTCGAAGATTATGGTACAGTTTCATCCCTGATGAACTATTCATGTTCCGTTACGGATTCTATGCCAGGAACAGTATCATTCCGATTTTCATCGAGTTCTACTTTCCTCCCACTAACCACTGCTTTTAGGAATTCCTTCTCAAGGAAAACCGCATGTAGAGCAACAAATACTTTATTCTCTTATTGGTGATAGAAGTAATATCCTTTGGTTTCCCTATGATATCCTACAAATAGGTATTTATCCGATTTGGGTTCTAGTTTGGTACCTTCCAAACGTTTAACGTATGCCCAGCAACCCCAAATCTTCAAGAATGAGAAACGCGATTTCTTTCCTGTCCATATCTCATACAGAGTCTGTTGAACAGACTTTGACGGAACCTTATTCAAAATAAGTATTGCACTGTTCAATGCATATCCCTATAAGGAAATAGGTAGCTCAGTGCGACTCATCATCGACCTTACAATGTCTAACAAAGTTCGGTTTCTCCGTTCGGACACACCGTTTAATTAAGGTGTTCCGGGAGGAGTCCACTGTGAAAGAATACCATATTCTTTCAAGTAATCAAGAAACTCATTGCTTAAGTATTCGCCACCACGGTCCGACCGTAATGTCTTAATACTTTTGCCAGTCTATTTTTCTACTTAATGTCGAAACTCTTTGAATTTCTCAAAGGTTTCAGACTTGTGTCTCATAAGATACACATAACCATAACGCGATGCATCATCCGTAATGGTTACGAAGGATTCATATCTACCTCTAGCCTGGCTAGACATGGGCCCACAAACGTCACTATGAACAAGAGCTAATAGTTCGGTGGCACGTGCACCTTTTCCACTAAAATGTGTTTTAGGCATTTTACCTAATAAACAAGATTCGCAGACGTCATATGAATTTGGATCAAATCCGTCCAAGTACCCACTCTTCGAAAGTGTGGATATACAAGTCTTGTTAATATGTCACAGACGACAATGCCACATATAAGTTTCATCTTTGTTACTTAATTTAAGCCTTTTGTTTGTTACATTATATGTTTGAGATTGATTTATATTCAAAATATAAAGACCATTATTAACATCAGTACTGCATATCTCCATATCATTTTTATACATAAGACACCCAATGTTTCTAAATACAGAAAGTATACCCACATTGGGCTAATAAAGATACAGATAAAATATTCCTAGTCAAACTAGATACAAAATAACCGTCTAAAAGTTTAAGTACATGCCTTGAGGGCAGTTCCAAAACATAAGTCCCATGTCCCATTTCCAACGCGTAGTTCAATCTCCCATGAGGCCAGTCTCCTGCTAATCTGCAGATCCTGCACATCGGTACATATATGAGTACCACAACCAGAATCAAAAATCCAAATTTTAAAACTAGAAGTAGCCATGTTTATTTCTATAACAAACATACCTGAAGCTGGTGCCTGCCCGCTTTGAGTTCCTTCATGTGCGCCTTGTACTTTTCACGGCAGTCACACCAGTGACCCTGCTTGCCACACTGCAGGCATACATCTTGGGATTTGTCATTGCTTCCCAGAAGACTTTGACGATTTGGCCTTGCCCTTCTTCCTCTTCTTCTTTACACCTCCAGTCGCCTTAGGCCAAGCCCTCGGAGACTGAGATGTTGAAGCGAAGTGCGCCTTACGCTTTTTACCCTTCAAAAGCTCTTTTTCTGCTTCACACAATATCGACATTAACTCTCCAAGAGTATTATCTTGGTTCATCATATTGTAGTTCATGATAAACCCGCTCCAGCTGTCAGGAAGAGACTGTAAGATCAAATCTATAGAAGTCTCAGCCTCGAAGACTATGCCCAACTGTCCCAGCTATTCGATGTCAGCAATCATCTGCGACACATGGTGCTCGACATATGTACCCTCTGACATACAAGCACGAAAGAGCTTCTTCTGCAACTCATACCTCTGCGATCTAAAATTAGATCGATGAAGATCATGCAACTTCACCATCATTTCATAGGGATCCAATCCCTTGTTCTGACGACGGAATAGTGGAGTCATAGCAGCAAGCATTACGGATTGAGCAGTTGAGTTGTCATCGCTATGTGTCTTCCAAAGCTCAAGCTCAAGCAGCTGCTCATTTCCTGGCTTAGGCCCAAGAGGTCTCTCTATAGTGTAGAGCAACTTCTCGGCCCCCAAGACTATCCTGAGGTTCATATCCCAGTCTGGAAAGTTCTACCCGTTAAAGACATTTTTGTTGGGTTTCTATTAGGTCCCAAGGATCAAATCAAGCAATGAAACATATATGTATGAATACTCGTAAAAGCATGGCGGAATCATACTTACAACGATCGGCTTTTGTGACGCTAGGAACAACAAAACTTCAAGCTTTAATTCCAATAGGCTCTCGGCTTTAGCTCCATTTTCGACAGTGGGCTTTTTGTTCTCCTCCAATTCGGTCAACCTCCATGGATTTCCTCCATTGATGCTCCAAGCTCCAAGCTTTATATGGTGATTCCATGTTCATGAAATTAGTTCCCTATCACATTTGTATGTCCTCTTTTGAGTGCTAGCTCTTGGTAATTGATTTTCCAAAAAAATCACCATCTTCTCCCTTGTAAACTCTCGGCATTTGCAAGCCAAAATAGAAAGAAAAGTGGTCCAAGACCATGAGAGAGGAGAGAGTGAGAGAGAGAAAAAGATGTGTTGATTGGTTTTATTATCAAAAAACAATTAAGATATACCAAATTCAAAATTTGGTAAATGGCATTAAAGCCAACCAACTACCACCATCAATCACAATGACAAGTTGTCAATCACTCAAAGTGACTAGACATCACATCAATCGATTGACTAGTGATTTGACGCTTGATGTGACTTGTGGGCAGCACTTTAATTCGCAATGCGAGTGCGCCCGCAAACACTCCTGGGCTCGGGTTCGCTAATTCCAAATTAACGAATTTTCCGTTGCGACGTAATTAAATAATTATGCCTACCAAAATTACTATTCACGTCGCTTACGAAATCCAATTTCGTATAATAAATCGAATATATTATTTTATCGATTAATTCCAAATTAATCGTTCTCTCTCTTTTAATAATATTTTATCCCAGATAAAATATCTCCGTAATTAATCCCAGATCAATTTTCTCTCTCTACTAATTAATCCCAGATTAATAAAGTGCGAGTCATACGTCATCGGTGAATCTTCGGGAAGCGATCCATGAGATCCTCTGATATGTTGGCAGTAAATTCGATCGTCGGACAATCTGAACACGTACGTACCTAGTACTACGTTTATACCAATTTATAAGACATGGTTGGCTTCTAGCAAAGCACCGTGCCTACCCAATTCTCCAGAAATATTGTTACTGGAATATGTGATCTATATCAGGCGTAGTATACGTAGTATTGGGTATTTCGATCCAGCATCTGATGTCACGTGCAAGGCCTGGGGATGGAAGTGTGTCTGCCCCGTACGAAGCACATATCGGATCTCTGGTAACTAGTCTCTATAATCGGATAAACATGACCTAGTCATAATATCCCGATAGTTGCAGCATATAAGAGAATAAGTTATGTCTCCTACGTGATCATCATCTCCAATATGACTGGAGTGATACTGCCATCTCGTCATCACACCCAATACACTACGATTCTCAATAAACCCAGAAGAGGCGTACACAGAACCTGTTAAAGCCTTGGACGACCAAAACCAAAGTATATTGATTGTCGCAAGTATTACCGGTGCAAGTCTCAGGTTAAGACAAAATACACCTACCCTGATTCGGACTTCCATAGACACATAGTCATACTACCAATGGAATTCTGAGGGGTCTATCCAGAGCGAAGCTGTTTCCGTACCATCGGTAAACACAACCTCCTATTACACTTGCATGAGTATCCTATACCCAAATATATGAGAACTATGCCATTATGCTCCCACAACGCGCCCAAGTGCAATACTAGTTTATTCTGCATTATCGATGTCCTGTCTCGATAATACTACGACTAGGGATATTTAATGATTAAACCTTTATGGATTGATACTGTCTCATATCATCTCAATCCGGAACTAATCATATAGACCTTCTATCATTTATACATCTTCGTAATCTAATTACAAATGACAGAAGAGTAATTTCCTTTGTCACATAGTTAATTTGTACAACAACACCATGATCAATACAAATAGTGATGCTATGGGTCATAACTGTCCAACAATCTCCCACTTGGCCTATAGCCAATCACTCAAGTGTCCTACACCCAAACTATGTACGGTTCGCTCAAACTTATGCTGAGGAAAGACTTTCGTCAGCGGATTTGCATGATTATCATCTGATGCGATTTATTCGATTATCACATCGACACGATGTATGATCCAAACGAATCAGATGAATACTGAAGTATTTATCTGGATCATTGATGAGACCATTAATTCTTTAGCCTGCACTGTAGCCTAGCTCAGCTGCTAACAGAACTACTCCTAATCTGGTTAGGATTATTATCGACCTAAATGGCTTATATTGCTGCCTCAGCTGTAGCAATATTCCGCTTGTGTTGTTTATTCGGTAACAGTATCTTGTTTGGAAGATTTCCAGCTCACTGTTCCGTTATTCAAACTTTATAGTACCGTCATTGCGACTTTTATTCGTTTATATCGGTTAGGAAACTTGCAACAGTGAACCCAGTCACTTCAAGTTCTCATTCTCCATAGTATAAGACAACATCCTTAGATCCTCTAAGATACTTAAGGATGTTCTTAACATCAATCCAGTGACTATCACTTGGATTGGCCTGATTGTGACTCCATATGCTCAAAGCATATGAGACACCAGGTCGCGTACATTTATTTCAATATAGATATTTATTCCTAGAATAAAGGTTGTTTATCCCAAGAATTCTACGGAGAATTTTCATGAAAGCCAAGCTTTCACCGATTTTATTATGGGAATATCATTTCCAAGAAATGACATGTCATCATTTATTTGGGACATTCACTGTCAGTGCGCTCCCACTAACCTCCTTATATACACAAGAATCATTTCGTTTTGAATTAAATCATACACCATTATGATTACATCAAAACGATAATTCCAAGAATGCAATGCTTGCTTCAATCCATCCATGGATCGAATAACCTGCAAACCTTGTTTGCTTGTTTTGGTATGACAAAACCGTCAGGATGTTTTAAACATCCTCCAAAAGGTTTCCGTTTAAGGAAAGCGTTTTTGTCATTCAGCTGCCATATTTCATAAATGAAACATGCAGCAACAGCAAGCATTATCCAAATGGTTTTAACTATGGCAACAAGTAAAAGGTATCGTTGTAATCGACACAATGTTGATAACGATACCTTTTCGCTACAAGCCCAGTTTAGTATGTTGGTATGTTGCCTTCCATGTTTGTCTTCCTTGAAGACTTATATAGTATCAATAGGCACAATGCCTTTCGGTACAACAACTAGTATCCAAACTTGGTTGGTATACATGAAATCCATTTTGGATTTCATGGCACCTTGCCATAATAGGAAGTCGATACCTTGTATCACTTCCTCATACGTAGTCAGTTCGTATTCTTCAATAAGATTGACATCTTTACGTGGTGAGATCAGAAACCCATATGCCAAGTTGTTTTCTGACTCTCTCCGACTTATGCGGTTCTTGTGTATTCTAAGATTATTGGTGTAGTTTCATCCTTGATGAACTATTTGTGTTCCATTAAGTAATCGGTGTCTGGAATAGTATTACTCCAATTTTCATCGAGGTTTACTTTCCTCCCACTTACCACTGCATATAGGTATTCCTCTTAGGAAAACCATATGGCGAGCAACAATTACATTGTTCTCTAGTGAGTTGTATAAGTGCTATACTTAGGTTTCCCTAGGATAACCCACAACTTAGGCACTTATCCGATTTGCGTTTTAGTTTGGTATCATCCAAACATATGCCCAGCATTCCCAAATCTACAGGAATGAGAAACCCAGTTTCTTTCCTGTTCATATCTAATATGAAGTTTGTCTATCAGATTTTATGGAACCTTATTCAAAATAAGTTTTGCACTGTTAATGCATATCCTTTGAAGGAAATGGTAGCTCAGAGCGACTCGTGATTAACCTTATCATGTCTAACAAAATTTAGTTTCTCCGTTCGGACACACCGTTAGATTGACGTGTTCCGGGAGGAGTCCTCATTGAAAGAATACTATACTCTTTCAAGTATATGAGAAACTTATTGCTTAAGTATTTTCATCATGGTCTAACAGTGATGGTTTAATACTTTAGCCGATCTTTTGTCTACTTCGTGTCGAAACTCCTTGAATAAATCAAAAGTTTCCGATTCATGTTTCAATAGAAACATATAACCATAACGCGATGCCACATCCGTAAAGATCACGATTCTTGATATACCTAGAAGAGGCGTGCACAGAAGCCGGTTAAAGCCCTGGACGACCAAAACCAAAGTATATTGATTGTCGCAAGTATTAGCGGTGCAAGTCTCAGGTTAAGACCAAATACACCTACGCTGATTTCGGACTTCCATAGACACATAGTCATACTACCAATGGAATTCCGAGGAGGTCTATCTAGAGCGAAGCTGTTTCCTATACCAT
The DNA here is from genome assembly GCA_019454045.1 of Zanthoxylum bungeanum. Taxonomy (NCBI): domain Eukaryota; kingdom Viridiplantae; phylum Streptophyta; class Magnoliopsida; order Sapindales; family Rutaceae; genus Zanthoxylum; species Zanthoxylum bungeanum. The sequence goes on along the minus strand of SKCR01052201.1, from coordinate 150,441 downwards.
CGGTAAACACAACCTCCTATTACACTTGCATGAGTATCCTATACCCAAATATAGAGAACTATGTTGTTATGCCCTCACAACGCGCACAAGTGTAATACTAGTCTGTTACGTATTTATCAATGTCCAATCTCGATAATACTCTGACTATGGATATTTAATGATTTATCCTTCGTAGACTGATACTGTCTCATATCATTCTCAATCCAGGAACAAATCATTAGGACCTCATATCATTTATATATCTTGGTGATCTAATCACAAATGATAAGAGAGCAATCTCCTTTGTCACATAGTTAATTTGTACAACAACACCATGATCTGTACAAATAGTGACGCTATGGGTCATAATTGTCCAACAATCTCCCACTTGGCCTATAGCCAATCACTCGAGTGTCTGACACCCGAACTATGTACGGTTGGCTCAAACTGCTGAGAAAAGGCTTTTGTCAGCAGATTTGCATGATTATCATCTGATACGATTTATTCGATCATCACATCGCCACGATGTATGATCTGAATGAATCTGATGAATATCGAAGTATATATCTGGATCATTGATGAGACCATTAATTCTTTAGCTTGCGCTGAAGCTTAGCTCAGCTGCTAATAGAACTATATCTAATCTAATTAGATTTATTATCGACCCAGAAGGCTTCTATTGCTGCCTCAGCTACAACAATAACCCGCATTTGTTGTTTATTCGGTAACAGTATCTTGCTTGGAAGATTTCCAGCTCACTCTACCATTATTTCAAACTGTATAGTACCATTTTGTGACTTATAGTCATTTTATCGGTTTAATAAACTTGCTACAGTGATCCCAGTCACTTCAAGTTCTCCATCTCCATAGTATAAGACAACATCCTTAGTTCTCTAAGATACTAATGGATGTTCTTAATATCAATCCAGTGACTATCACTTGGATTGGCCTATTTGTGTATCCATATGCTCAAAGCGTATGAGACACCAGGTCACATATATTATTCAATGTACGATTTCTCGGAGAGTTTTCTCGAAAGCCAAGCTTTCACCGATTAGTTTTATGGGAATATCATTTCCAAGAAATGATATGTTATCATTATTTATAGGACAACCACTTTCACTGCGCTCCCATAAACCCTCTTATATAAACAAGAATCATTTCGTTTTGAATTAAATCATAAACTATTATGATTACATCAAAACGGTAATTCCAAGAACCTAATGCCTGCTTCAATCCAAACATGGATCGAATAACCTGCAAAACTTGTTTGCTAGTTATTGACAAAACCGACAGGATGTTTTAAACATCCTCCAAAAGGTTTCCTTTTCAGGAAAGCGATTTTCCCGTTTAGCTGACATATTTCATAAATGAAACATGCAGCATTACCAAGCATTATCCAAATGGATTTACCGTGGAAATAGGTAAAAGGTTGAATCGTAGTCAACACGATGTTGATAACGATACCTTTCCGCTAAAAGCCTAGCTTATAACGTTGGTATGTGTAAGACACAGAAACCGGCGATGTTGTTCTAGGCTCGCGGCTTAGTTGGGAGTACGAAATAACATGGAGTCGCCACCCGGTGTGACCCGGGAAAATATGATTTAAGGCCGCACTCACCCCTCGTAAGGGAAACCTGAAACCGTTGGGTTCAGAATGGTCCCTTACTTATGTCACTTGTAATGATATGATTTGTGCAATAAACTAACTGAATCTACTCAAGAACAACCTACGTCTAGTTCATGTTCATAAAGATAAATCCTATTTCTAAGTTGCATGCTTGAAAAGTAAGTCATCATAACACAGGACAACACACGGCAATCCCATGAATATATTTCAATCATATATTGCAAAAAGCAAACGACAATATAAACCTAATGCAAAACAAATAACTAATCATGCTTAAGGATAAAAAACTAAATCATGCTTAAAAATAAATAACATACTAGCTACCTAATCATGCTCAAATACATGGTTGGATGAAACGAAATACGCGTCTCTCAAGTGGTACGTAGCATTGTATCCCGAGTGCAAACCGCAATACCGTCCATTCGGATTCGGCTACGGAATTTATGTCCGGGTTTCCATTCGATATACCACAAAAGTGAACACGCATTCCGTTCATCCGGAACTCACATCATGCCTCAATAAACGACTCTCATGCGATAATATATCAAAATAAATAAGACACGAAAGATAATAAATAAAGAAGGTGCCCTCAGGTCTAACCTCTTTTGTCGTCTCACGAAAGCTCGTTACACGGCCGTCGGAAGGGTTTATGCTCCACAACTTTTCCGGTTCACCGGTTCAAAGTTATCCTTCGCTGTCTCGCTGTTTTGGGCTGCTGTTTTCACTATTTTTGCTGCTTTAAGGGACAATTTTTGGGCATTTTTGGAGGGCTAAGGGGCTGCGATTCTGGACTGTTTTAAGGCTAAAACTGGGCAGTTTTGTGAGTATAATATGCGCCAGTTCAGGGTGCAAGATGTGGTAGTTCAGGGTGTTTTTAGGTTCGGTTGGACTGGGCAGTAGGGGGACTTGTGTGTTTCGTTTTCTAGGCCTGTGAGTTCAGTGCGTGAACAAGGGACAGTGAGCGTGAGTCAGCTAGGGTTTCTTTACGTGCATGGTGAATGGGCTGCTAGTTCTTGTGGTGGTTCCAGTGATGGTTTGATGTTTTGCCGAGGATGAGGGGGGCTGCTGTGAGGTTCTACGATCATGGTGTAATGGTTCATATGGGGGAGCTTCTTAGGTGTCAGCTTGACTTCGTGTCTCACGTGGTCTGCATGAAGGGGCGTGAATGGTTTCTTGATCTGCTGCGAGTAGCTCACGTTGGGTTTAATGGAAGAGCTGCTGGATGTGTGTATTTGGCTAGTGATGAGGGTGTGTAGAGAATTGATTGAGTGGTGATTGATTATTGTTGTTTGCTGTCTGTCCGTGCGAGGTCGTGAGTCTAGGGTTTTTGTATCGTGCCTATGCCATGTGAGTTCATTGTCGCGTGAAGCTTTGTGGCCAGTGATGGGCTGTTTTGTTTAGTTTAAGGTCTAGGTTTTGTCACGGTGGCTGTGTTGGATCTGGTTCCATTAAGGGGCAGTGTTACGGCGGTGTGAGCTATTTGTGTGTTTAAGGTCTGTGGTATGTGTGTGCCATGAGTTTGTTTGAGTGAGTGGAGTTGGTGTGTAAGTGTTCAAGGTCTGCCGAAGGAGATAGGAATGATCGAAGAGAGAAAAGAGAGAGGCTGTCGAGTGTTGTATATTAATTTAGGGTTTTTTTTCCTTTTTTTTATGGTGGAGAGGGGCTGTTGGTGCGTGGAGAGCTGGTTTAATCCAAGGGCTTTGTGTCTAGGGTTTTTTTGTTTGGCTGTGAGAGAGAGTGGCGAGAGAGAGGTTGAAGAGGATTAGCGTTTGTTGTTTTAGGTTTTATTCTCTTTTGTTCTGGTTTGTGGTCACTGCCGAGAAAGAGAAGGGGAGTGAAGGCTAGTGACGAGTGGAGGGGTTTTGAGGGCTGTCGGTTTGGGAGAGTGGCGAGAGGGCTTATTTTGTTGTTGCTGCCGAGAATCTGTGTGTTTGATTTGGCTTTGGCGAGTGGCTATCGCGTGAGTAAAGGCTTGAGGTCAGGCAGCAATTGGCGTGAATGTTGAGGGCTGGTGAGTATTAGCGATGAGGAGGCAGGTGGCATTTGAGGCAGGGGCTATTTGGTTTATGATGCGTGAATGTGGGGTGCTAAGGACGTGAAGGCAGGTGTGAAAGTGAGGTCAATGGGCTATGCAGTGAGCGTGGCGTTAAAGTTGGGCAGTGTAGTGGCTGAACGTGGCTGTGAAGGAGCTAGATGTGTTGATTGTGAGGGTGTGGCTGATTATTTAGGCGTTTGGCTAAGTGAAGCAAAGGGGCGTGGACTGCGCAGTGAAGGATTTTGTTTGTGCCTTGGGCTCGACTTGGCTTTAGTGTTTCTTGTGCGAATGTTGTGTGTATCAGCCAGTTAGGGTTTGGTAAGGGGTGAATGGTTCTTTTTATAGTCTAAGGGATGGGGTTTTACCTTGTTGGAGAAGGAATAGGATTTGTGTGTTTAAAGGGGATATCTTTTAATTTAGTATGTGATAGGGAAAATCTTTAATTAGGGGAATTGATTTGATTTGTTATTTTAGTTAAGTATATGATTTATTTAAATTGGTAGGTGATTTAATTAAATTAGGAATGTTATTTATTTTAATTAGGAATGTTATTTATGGAATTTAATTGAATCTTTTAGTTTGGGAAAGGAATTTAATTTGTGACATATATTTTAAATGTTTTAATTATTATTGGATGTGATTTAATGGGCTTGGGCTAAGGTTAAGTTTTAAAACAGAGGTCCAACAAGCGAACCCGAAGCTAAACAAGCGAGTTAAATCTGACCAAATGCTAATTTCCAACTTTACCCTTCCAACGTCTGTTTCCCGCTGCTTTCACAATCAAAGAGGTAGTGTCTCCATACGAGACTCATCATCGGGACTTATATGCAAAAATGCAGTGCCTACAGTATGTTGCCATCCATGTATGTCTTCCTTGAAGACTTATATAGTACCAATAGGCACAATTTCTTGCGGTACATCAACTAGTATCCAAACATAGTTGATATACATGGAATCCATTTCGGACTCATGACACTTTGTCATAATAGGGAGTCGATACCTTGTATCACTTCCTTATACGTAGTCAGTTGGTATACCTCAATAAAATTGACATCTTTATGAGGTGAGATCAGAAACCCATACCCCAGGTTGTTTTCTGACTCTCTCCGACTTACGTGGTTCTTGTGTATTCGAAGATTACTAGGATAGTTTCATCCTTGATGAACTATTTGTGTTCCATTAAGATTCGGTGCCTGGAATAGTATTACTCCGATTTTCATCGAGTTTTACTTTCCTCCCACTTACCACTGCATATTTGTATTCCTCTTAGGAAAACCGCATGGCGAGCAATAATTAAATTGTTCTCTAGTGAGTTGTATAAGTACTATACTTATGGTATCCCTAGGATAACCTACAATCTGCACTTATCCGATTTGGGTTTTAGTTTGGTATTACCCAAACATATGCCTAGCATTCCCAAATTTTCAGGAATGAGAAACCCGGTTTCTTTCCTATTCATATCTAATATGAAGTCTGTCAATCAGATTTTTATGGAACCCTATTCAAAATAAGTTCTGCACTGTTAATGATTATCCTTTGAAGGAAATGGTAGCTCAGAGAGACTCAAGATTAACCTTTATCATGTCCAATAAAATTTGGTTACTCTGTTCGGACACACCGTCTAAATGACGTGTTCCGGGAGGAGTCCTCATTGAAAGAATATTATAGTCTTTCAAGTATATTAGAAACTTATTGCTTAAGTATTTTCATCATGGTCTAACCGTCATGGTTTAATACTTTAGCCGATCTGTTTGTCTATTTCCTGTCGAAACTGTAAAAGTTTCCGATTTGTGTTTCAAAAGAGACACATAACCATAATGCGATGCCACATCCGTAAAGGTCACGAAATATTCATATCCACCTCTAGCCTAGCTAGACATGGGCCCACTTGCTTCACTATGAACTAGGGCTAACAGATCTGTGGCATTTACACTTTTACCAAGTAAAGGTGCTATAGGCATTTTGCCCAATAAACTAGATTCGTAGACATTATTTGAATAGAATCAAATCCGTCCTAGTATCCACTCTTCGAAAGTGTGGATATACGAGTCTTGTTAATTATGTCCCAGACAACAATGCCACAATAAAGTCTCTTCTGATCAAATAAGTTTGAGCTATTTGTTTGTCATGTGATATGTTTGAGATTTATTTATATTCAAAATATAAATACTGTTATTCACATCTAATGTGTTTATCTCAATATCATTTTTATATAATAAAACACTTTAGTGTTCTAGAATATAAAGGTATATCCGCATTGGATAATAGACTGATATAGAAATAATGTTTCTAGTCAAACTAGTTACATTATAACAATTTCCTAATTTAAGTACACACCCGAAAGGTAGTTCCTAAATATGGGTATCTACGGTTAAAACAACGACTTTCGTCCCGTTTTCAATTCGCAGATTAAATCTCAACTGAAGTCAGTATCATGCTCATAGCAGATTCTAAACATCAGTACATATTTATGTATCACACTAAGTATTTAAAATTCAATTTTAATACTAGTAGTGAACATAATTATGACAAACATATTTGAAGTCAGAGCCTTGCTCGTCTTCAATTCATTCATGTCTGTTTTATCCAAACGGCAGTCACGCTTCCGCGATCTCGTTTTCCCCATTTAGTCAGACATTTTGGGATATGTCTTTTATCTTCCCAGAAGATTATAATGATTTTGCCTTTGTCTTTTTTCACATTCCAGAAGCCTTTGGCCTAGCCTCGGGTTTCTAGAATATCGAAGTAAGGTGCGCCTCGCGCTACTTGCCTATTGTAAATTTTGACTTTGTCTCCTTGAGAATAGTCATTAACTCTCCAAGAGTTTATTATTGCAATTTAATACTTCAAAGATCTAAAATATAGATTTATGAAGATTCTTTAATTTCATTATCATACTTTAAGGATCTAATCCTTAGTTCTGATTCAGAAATTAATGAGTCTACTTGACAAGTATAATGGATTAAGCACTAAAGTTATCATCACATAAATCTTCCAAAGATTATGCTCTACTTATTTGCTTAACTCCGGGCTTAGGCCTAATATGTTATTTTATCAAATAAAGTAACTTATTAGTTTCCAGGACCATCCAGAAAAATTATTCCCAACTGAAAATTAAACCATTTAATTACATTTTCCCTAGGATTATGTTTTAAATGTCAATCTTTCAATTTTATCTTGATTCTAATAGTCCAACTATTTAATAAACGATTTCGGTACTTTTAAATATAATGATTATTATAGTCCAACTATATTAATCAACTATACTTCTAATTTGTTTGAATACAGTCCAACTGTTAATTAAAACAACGATTTAAATATTAGTCCAACTAATATTTAATAATTTGACGAATGATGTTTGTGATTGAGCGCGTATGGCAAGTAATTAAACGAATATTGCAAATTCAATTCTTGCCTCCCACTATTTTTTCATCGAGCCTCTAACCCTCTGTCGAGTACTCGGGAAACCGTGTTTCCTAGCGGGCTAGGATCCCGTTAAATATCACACAATCTTGACTTTAGCCAACAAATTGTTTGATAATTAACTAGGTAGATCTCTAAGATCAATTGGATCCAATCCAATTCCTAGATCTAGTAGGGGGACATCCAAGTCTGAAACATATATCTTATATATGCCAATACATCCAATGTATTGCCTAACCTTTTTCCTCTGAATCAACTAAGCCTTGGTTTTGGCACAACAAACTTAGTGATCCCAGTCAAGCACGACCCATTGACCATGGAAAGCTTTGTAATCAATGTCGATGGACAATAAGTGGTCTTGACTTTGGCCAACAAACCACAACTTGGACAAGACACTGATATGGAACAAAGATCATCGACGGACAAAGGCCTTGACTTTGGCCAACAAACCAATGCCGTCTTAGATCTTGAGTAAGAATCACTCAATGGAAGGAAAAACGCTTAATATTTTATGAGGGTTTTTCGAATGCAAATTGGCAACCAATTTATTATCTTTGTTAAGGTCTCATCATCATACACCCTTAAACATGCATTCTAAACACATAATAAAGCACGTATAATAAAATAATAATGATATGCGGATGGATACTTAACACATTGATCCTAGATCAAATCTCTCCATTTCCTCTCTCCCGCTAGCACAAGTATTTGTTTCTACCCGTTACACTACACTTCTAAAGAAACCTCATTTACATTGAGGGGAATAGGTGAGAAGAGAATACAAAAAGTCATAAGAGATAAGGCTGGACTCACAGGTCCAATTAATAAATTCCAAATTTATTACAACAATTTCTAAAATTGCCCCACCCATCTAATATCCATCCGATATACATTATTCATGCATCGCAACCATGTATTCACACAAGCATGTTATCAATCAATCTAATCAAATTAATTAATCTGATAATTAGTAACCATCCAATGTTCAAACAACGGTTTGATTTTGCTCGAGTCAAACTCGTTTTGCGAATAAGTACTCAAAGTATGAATTCTCGAATTAAATTAAACTACATAATTAAATCCAATTCAATTTGTATTTAATACTAATTCTCCATTTAATTCCAAATTAAATACTACACTTTATTAATAAACGTTTTACGACTTAAATTCCAAATTTAATCGTTACGGGTCTCAAAGCCCGATTAACGTCCAACGTCAATTTAATTAAAGTCCAATGGGCTTTTAATTAATTTCTTTAAGGAGTGGACTTTTGGTCAACTCGGGTCGAACCCAATAACCAAATTCCAATCCGGGAGTTACCCAATAAGCCCAGAAATCAATTTAGGCCCATTAGGCCCAATTAAACTTTAAAGGTCCATTAGTCGCATTTAGGCTTTATGGAAGCGGTTTTGGGCCCAATTGGATCCAACCAATTTTGCCTAAACCCAACTTAGTACAACCAAGCCCAATAAGCCCAATTACAACACTTACGCCCAATTTCACAAAATAGGCCAAAATAATTTATTTCCAAATTTCCAAATTTCTCAATTAATTAATCAAAGTGTATAACATAATTAATTACCCAATTAAAATTTCTAAAACATCAATTAGCCTAATTAATCATGCTCATCAACAACAAAACATGTCCAACACAATTCATCAAAAATCAAACCCAATTTCATGCCTATTAAGTCTCGGCCAAAGGGGAATTTATGTCAAATTGCAAATCCAATCCAATTTAATCTAAAATCAACATTAAATCATTATTTCCAATTGATTTCCAACACATCCAACGAATCAAAAAATCAAAATCCAAGACAATTAAGGTTCATGTCCAATTCGGCCAATCCAAAGAATTTGGGGAAAAATGTTCCAAACAATTTTTCATCAAATTGATCAAATCAATCATCAATTAAAACACATTTAAGCATACTAATTCTTCCAATTTCATTAAATCATGTTCAAATTCATTTTACCCAAATTTTAAGCCATAATTATTTCATGCTTTTCAATCGCTCTGATACCATTGTTGGAGTTTCTACGGCCCCGAGGATCGATTAACAAGCATAAAATAAACATGCGAATACATCACGGAGTTGCGGAATACTCACATCGATCGGTTGAACGACGCTACGATGAACAAAAATTATTTTCTGCCCTTGTGAGTGTTCGGCAGTCCACTGTCACAGCTCACTGTTTTCGGCTTCAATCTTCGTCTAACAAGCTCCAAGCTTTGGTTGATGATTCCAATCTCATGGGTGGACTTCCCTATCACTTTCGCATGTCTCTCAGAGTGCTAGCTCTTGATGATTTTGCCACAAAATCATCACACTTTTGCTTCCCATTGCTCTCGGCATTTCCCAGAAAAACCAGAACAAAAACAGCCCAAATGGGCGTGAAGAAGAGTGGAAAAAATGGCTACAATGTTCGTGAACCATGAGAGAGAGAAATGAAAAATGTGTAAATATGTTTTTGGAAAATGATATTCCAAATCATATACACAATCTTGGCTTTAAAAAAGTCAAACCATTAAAGCCATTAACCACTACATCAATCAATCAATAAATCACATCAATCAATCAAATTGTCACATCATTCAAAGTGACATGTGATTTGACGCTTGAAGTGACTAGCGATTTGACGCTTGATTTGACTTGCGTGCTGCACTCGAATTCGAAATGCGAATGCGCTCGCAAATAATCCCGGGCTCAGGTTCGCTAATTCCAAATTAACCAATTTTCCGTTGCGACGTAATTAAATCTAATTTAATTAAATAATCTCGGGCTCGGGTTCGCTAATTCCAACTGTTTTAATTAAAACAAAATTAAATATTAGTCCAACTAATATATTAATTATTTGACGAAATATTTGAAATGAGCGCGTATGACAAGTAACTAAACGAATATTGTAAATTTATTACTTGCCTCCCACTATTTTTCGGCGAGCCTCTAACCCTCTGTTGAGTACTCGGGAAACCTTGTTTCCTAGTGAGCTAGGATCCCGTTAAATAACAAACAATCTTGACTTTGGCCAACAAATTGTATGATAATTAACTAGGTAGATCTCTAAGATCAATTGGATCCCATCCAATTCCTAGATCCAGTAGGTTGACATCCAAGTCCGAAACATATATCTTATATATGCCAATATATCCAATATATTGCCTAACCTTTTTCCTCCAAATCAATTAAGCATTGGCTTTGACACAACAAACTTAATGATGCCAGTTAAGCGGGACCCATTGACTATGGAAAGCTTCGTAATCAATGTCGATGAACAAGAAGTGATCTTGACTTTGGCCAACAAATCACAACTTGGCCAAGACATACGATATGGAACAAACCCTTCATGATTCAAACACATTCGCGATGGACAAAGGTCTTGACTTTGGCCAACAAACCAATGCCAGTCTTGGATCTTGAGTAAGAATCACTCAATGGAAGGAAAAACGCTTAATATTTTTTGAGGGTTTTTCGCGTAATTGGAAACCAATTAATTATCTTTGTTAAGGTCTCATCATCATACACCCTTAAACATGCATTATAAACACATAATAAGGTGCATATAAATAAATATAATAATGATATGCAGATGGATATTTAAACATATTGTTCCTAGAACAAATCTATCTCTTTCCTCTCTCCCGCTAGCACAAGTATTACTTCTACCCGATTACATAACACTTCTAAAGAAACCTCATTTACATTGAGGGGAATAGGTGAGAAGAGAAATACAAAGAGTAAAGAGGTAATAGGCTGGACACGCATGTCCAATTTAATAAATTCTAAATTTATTACAATAATTTCCAAAATTGCCCCACCCATCTAATATCCATCCGATATACATTATTCATGCATCGCAACCATGTATTCACACAAACATGTTATCAATCAATCTAATCCAATTAATTAATCTGAATATTAATGACCATCCAATGTTCAAACAACGATTTGATTTTGCGCGAGTCAAACTCGTTTTACGAATATGTACTCAAAGTACGAATTCTTGAATTAAATTAAACTACAACATTAAATCCAATTTAATTTGTATTTAATACTAACTCATTTATTTAATTCCAAATTAAATATTTACACTTTTAATGTACTTTTACGACTTAGATTCCAAATCTAATCGTTACGGGTCTCAAAGCCCGATTAACATCCAATGTCAATTTAATTTAAAGTCCAATGGGCTTTTAATTAATTTCTAAGGCATGGACGTTTGGTCAATATGGGTCAAACCCAAATACCAAAGCCCATTTAAGGAATCACCCTTATTTGCCAAGAAACCAATTTTGGCCCAATAGGCCCAATTAAAATTAAAGGTCCATTAAGTCATAATTGGACTTTATGGATATGGTTTTGGTCCCAATTGGATCCAACCAATTTAGCCTAAACCTAACTTGGTACAACCAAGCCCATTAAGCCCAATTACAACTTTTAAGCCCAATTTCCAAAATAAGCCCAGTTAATTAAATTTCCAAATTCCAAATTTCATAACTTAATTAACCTAAGTGTATAGCCATAATTAATTACCCAAATTAACATTTCCAAAACAAAAATTTGTACAATTAATTATGCTCATTATCATCAAAACATGTCCAACACATTTTAATCAAAAATCAATCATTTTCCATGCTTCCAAGTCCACAGCATTTTGGGGATTTCATGTCCAATTCAAAATTCAATCCAATTAAATCTCAATTAAACATTTCCCAATTGTTTCAAGTCATCCAATGATCAAAGAAAAAAAAATACCATGACATTTAGGTCAATAGTATATTCGGCCAAGCCAATCTTAAGGGGAAAAATTGATCCAATCCATTTTTCACAAAATTGATTATGCACAACTCAAAGTTAACATAATATAAGCATATTCCAATAATCAATTTCATCAAAACATGCTCAAAATCAATTTACCCAATTTCACCCTAATTCAAGTTTCATGCTCAAAATGGCTCAAGATACCATTGTTGGGTTTCTATTAGGTCCCAAGGATCAAATCAAGCAATGAAACACATATGTATGGATACTCGTAAAATCATGGCGGAATCATTCTTACAACGATCGGCTTTTGCGATGCTAGGAATAACAAAACTTCAAGCTTTAACTCCAAGAGGCTCTCGGCTTTTGCTCCATTTTCGGCAGTGGGCTTTTTGTTCTCCTCCAATTCGGTCAACCTCCATGGATGTCCTCCATTGATGCTCCAAGGTCCAAGCTTTATATGGTGATTCCATGCTCATGAAATTAGTTCCCTATCACCTTTGTATGTCCTCTTTTGAGTGCTAGCTCTTGGTAATTGATTTTCCAAAAAAATCACCATCTTCTCCCTTGTAAACTCTCGGCATTTGCAAGCCAAAAGAGAAAGAAAAATGGTCCAAGACCGTGAGAGAGGAGAGAGTGAGAGAGAGAAAAAGTGTGTTGGTTGGTTTTATTAGCAAAAAACAATTAAAATATACCAAATTCAAAATTTGGTAAATGGCATTAAAGCCAACCAACTACCACCATCAATCACAATGACCAGTTGTCACATCACTCAAAGTAACTAGACATCACATCAATCGATTGACTAGTGATTTAAAGCTTGATGTGACTTGTGGGCCGCACTTTAATTCGTGATGCGAGTGCGCCCGCAAACACTCCCGGGCTCGGGTTCGCTAATTCCAAATTAACGAATTTTCCGTTGCGACGTAATTAAATAATTATGCATAGCAAAATTACTATTCACATCGCTTACAAATTAATTCTAAATTAACTCGTTCGCCCGAATTAAAATCTAATTTTAATTCCGTGTCGAAATCCAATTTCGTATAATATATCGAATATATTATTTTATCGATTAATTCCAAATTAATCGTTCTCTCTCTTTTAATAATATTTTATCCCAGATAAAATATCTCTGTAATTAATCCCAGATTAATTTTCTCTCACTACTAATTAATCCCAGATTAATAAAGTGCGAGTCATACGTCATCGGTGAATCTTCGGGAATCGACCACTGAGATCCCCGGATATGTTGGCAGTAAATCCGATCGTCGGACTATCCGAACACATACGTACCTAGTACTACGTTTATACCAATTAACAAGACATGGTTGGCTTCTAGCAAAGCACCGTGCCTACCCAATTCTCCAGAAATATTCTTACTAGAATATGTGATTTATATCAGGTGTAGTATACGTAGTATTGCGTATTTCGATCCAGCATCTGATGTCATGTGCAAGGCCTGAGGCTGGAAGTATGTATGTCCCGTACGAAGCACATATAGGATCTCTGGTAACTAGTCTCTATAATCGGATAAACATGACCTAGTCATAATATCCCGATAGCTGCAGCATATAAGAGAACAAGTTCCGTATCCTACGTGATCATCATCTCCACTATGACAGGAGTGATACTTCCATCTCGACATCACACCCAATACACTACGATTCTCAATATACCTAGAAGAGGCGTACACAGAACCTGTTAAAGCCTTGGACGACCAAAACCAAAGTATATTGATTGTCGCAATTATTAGCGGTGCAAGTCTTAGGTTAAGACCAAATACACCTACCCTGATTCGAACTTCCATAGACACATAGTCATACTACCAATGGAACTCTGAGGGGTCTATCCAGAGCGAAGCTGTTTCCGTACCATCGGTAAACAAAACCTCCTATTACACTTGCATGAGTATCATATGCCCAAATATATGAGAACTATGACGTTATGCTCCCACAACGCGCACAAATGCAATACTAGTCTATTCCGCATTATCGATGTCCTGTCTCGATAATACTACTATTAGGGATATTTAATGATTAAACCTTTATGGTTTGATAATGTCTTATATCATCTCAATCCGGAACTAATCATATGGACCTTCTATCATTTATACATCTTGGTAATCTAATTACAAATGACAGAAGAGCAATTTCCTTTGTCACATAGTTAATTTGTACAACAACACCATGATCTGTATAAATAGTGTTGCTATTGGTCATAATTGTCCAACAATTTTCGCCCATGACGATGTCCCCAACGTTGATCTTTCATGCCATCTTAATTGCAATAGTCAAACTATTCAATTAACGATGTATGGGTACAGTCTAACTGTTACAGGAAAAATAATAAAATATTAGTCCAACTAATAAATATATAAAATTGACGAAATAATTTGAAAGCGTGTATTTGGCAAGTATTTGAATGAAATTGCAAATTCAATACTAGCCTCCCACTATTTTTCGGCGAGCCTCTAACCCTCTGTTGAGTACTCGGGAAACCTAGTTTCCTAGTCGGCTACTATCCCGTTAAATAACACACAACCTTGACTTTGGCCAACAAACTGTATGATATTTAACTAGGTAGATCTCTAAGATCAATTGGATCTCATCCAATTCCTAGATCTGGTAGGTGGACCTCCAAGTCCGAAACATATATACAATATATATGCAAATATATCCAATATATTTTCCTAACCTTTTCCTCTGAATCAACTAAGCCTTGGCTTTGGCTTAACAAGCTTAATGATTCCAGTTAAGCGGGACCCATTGACTTTGGAAAGCTTCGTAATCGATGTCGATGAACAAATAGTGACATTGACTTTGGCCAACAAATCACAACTTGGCCAAGACATACGATATGGAACAAAGCCTTCATGATTCAAACACATCCGCGATGGACAAAGGTCTTGACTTTGGCCAACAAATCAATGCCAATCTTGGATCTTGAGAATGAATCACTCAATGGAAGGAAAACGCTTAATATTTGTTGAGGGTTTTTCGCGTAAATTGGCAACCAATTTATTATCTTTGATTAGGTCTCATCATACACCCTTAAGCATGCATTCTAAAAGCATAATAAGGCGCGATAAATAAATTAATAATGATATGCGGATGGATATCTCACAAATTGTTCATAGAACAAATCACTCCATTTCCTCTCCCCGGCTAGCACTACTCTAACTTCTACCTAATTACATAATACAATAAAGAAACCTCATTAACATTGAGGGGAATTGGTGAGAAGAGTATTACAAAGAATTGAGAGATAAAGGCTGGACATGCCGGTCCAATTTGATAAATTCTAAATTTATTACAACAATTTCCAAAATTGCCCTTACCCTTCTAATATCCATATGATATACATTATTCATACAACACATCCATGTATTCACACAAAGCATGTTATTCAATCAATCTAATCCAATTAATTAATCTTTGAATTAAGTGATCATCCAATGTTCAAACAATGATTTGATTTGCGCGAGTCCAACTCGTTTGAGAATAAGTACTCAAAGTGCGTATTCTCGAATTATATAGAACTACAATTTTAAATCCAATTTAATTTGTATTCAATACTAATTCTTTATTTAATTCCAAATTAAATAATTACACTTTTAATGCGCCTTTGCGACTTAGATTCTAAATCTAATCTTAATGGGTCTCAAAGCCCAATTAACATCCAATGTCAATTTAATTTAAATCCAATGGGCTTTCAATTAATTTCTTAAGGCATGGACTTTGGCAACCAAAGCCCAATAAGGAATCACCCTTTTACCGCAAAATTAATTTTGGCCCATTAGGCCCAATTAATTATTTAAAGGCCAATTTTTTATATTTGGACTTAATGGAATGGTTTAGGCCCAATTTGGATCCAATCCAATTATCCTAAACCAACTTGGCCCAACCAAGCCCATTAGGCCCAAATACAACAATTTTAGCCCAATTCCAAATTAAGCCTAATTAATTAAATTCTAATATTCCAAATTTCACAATTTAATTAATTAAAGTGTATAGCCATAATTAATTATTCAAATTAACATTTCCAAAATACCAATTTATTTAATTAATCATGCTTTATTATATTCAACACATGTCCAACATTATTGAAACAAAATCAACTCATTCCATGCTTTAATGCTCACTGCAATTTATGATTTTTTTTCATTAATTTTGATTTCAATCCAATTAAATCACAAATCAATTTTAGCAATGCATTTTAAACTCATCCAATGGTCTAAAAAATCAAAATCACCATGAGCTTAAGGTCGCTATACCATTCGGCCAAGCCAACATTTTTGGGGAAAATTAATCCAATTAATTTTTCATAAAATTGATCATGCATAACACTTAGTTATCATTATCTAAGCATACTCAAACAAACAATTTGATCAAATCATGCTCAAATAAAAAATACCCAAATTTTAGATTAGGAACCCTAATTCAATTTCATGCTTAAATAGACTCATGATACCATTGTTGGGTTCTAATGAACAAACCAAGATCATTTCAAGCATAAAATGATGTGAATACGTAAAGAAGTATAGCGAGAATATACTCCCTTTGATCGGTTATAGGATGTGTAGAAAACAAAAATTTTGCTCTCTTTGAAGTTGTTCCAAGCTCCTCCAAAGTATGTGAATCAAGCTCCAAGCTTTGATCTTTGATTCCAAGCTCAATGGGAATGGTTTCCCTATCACCTTTGTATGATTCTTTTTATGCTAGCAATGGAGAAATTTGCAACAAAATTCCCCTTCTTCTTCCTTGTGACTCTCGGCCAAGCCAAGATTTGGGAGAGGGAGAGTGCTTTGGGCGTGAATGAGAAGAGAAGAGAGAGTGAGTGACTTGAGTGAAAAAGTTGTATATGATTTTCCAAAAATCAAAATGTCATATACCAAAATCATATTTGGTAAAAAGTCACTCAAGTCAATCAAGTTGAGTGTTTAGTAAGCCACCACCAACTCACCAAATTCCATCACCAAAAGGTGAGTAAAGTGACAAGTGATGTGACTTGTGTGGGCCCCACTTGAATTCAAAATCCGAGTGGGCCCGCAAACACATTAAGGGCTCGTGTTCGTTAATTCCGAGTTAACGAATTTTCCGTTGCGACTTAATTAAATCAAATTTAATTAAATAATTATGCCTAGCAAAATTATTATCAACGTCGCTCGCGAATTAATTCTAAATTAATTCGTTCGCCTGAATTAAAATCCAATTTTAATTCCGTTATGAAATCTAATTTCATTTAATATATCGAATATATTATTTTATCGATTAATTCCGAATTAATCGTTATCTCACTTCTAATTGAATTTTATCCCAGATAAATTCTTGCCGTAATTAATCCTAGACTAAATTTCTCGCTCTTATAATTAATCCTAGATTAATTATGTTTGAGTCATGCTTCATCGGTGAATCTTCGGGAAGCGACCCATGAGATCCCTGGATATGTTGGTAGTAAATCCGGTCATCGGACTATCCGAACACGTGCGTACCTCATACCACGTTCTTACCGATTTATGAGTCATGGTTGGCTTTTAGCAAAGCACCGTGCCTACCCAATTCTACAGAAATATTCTTTAAGGAATATATAATCTTTGTCAGGCGTAGTATACATAGTATTGCGTATTGCGATCCAGTATCGGATGTCACATGCAAGGCCTGAGGCTGGAATAGTGTCTGCCCCGTACGAAGCATATATCAGATCACAAGCAACTAGTTTTTTTAATCGGTTAATCATAACCTTGTAATATTATCCCGATGGTTGCAACATAATAGAGTACTAGTTATATATTCATGCGTGATCATCATCTCCATATGACTGAAGTGATACTTCCGTCTTGACATCACACCCAATACACTACGATTCTCAATAAACCCAGAAGAGGCGTACACAGAACCTGTTAAAGTCCCGGATGACCAAAACCAAAGCGTATTGATTGTCGCAAGTACTAGCGATGTAAGTCTCAGGTTAAGACTAAATACACCTACCCTGATTCAGATTCCCATAGACACATAGTCATACTACCAATGGGATTCTGAGGGGTCTATCCAGAGCGAAGCTATTTCCGTACCATCGGTAAACACAACCTCTTAACGCACTTGCATAAGTATCCAATACTTAAATATATGAGAACTATGTTGTTACGCTTCAATAACACACACAAGTGCAATAATAGTCTATTCTGCATTATCGATGTCCAGTCTCGATAATACTACGACTAGGGATATTTAATGATTAAACCTTTGTGGATTGATATTGTCTCATATCTTATAATCCAGAACTATTCATAAGGACTTTTATCATTTATATATATTCAATTAATCCAATTACAAAATGATAGAATGCAATTTCCATTGTCACATAGTTAATTTGTACAAAAACCACAATGTCTTTTACAAATAGTGACGCTATGGGTCATAATTGTCCAACATTACCTTTGAGGCCGAGACTTCCATAGATTTGATCTTACAGTCTCTACCCGACTGTTGAAGCGGGTTCATCATAAACTATATTATGATGAACCAAGAGAAAACTCTTGGAGAGTTAATGGCTATGCTGAAAGAGGCAGAGCCAGAGCTTCTGAAAGGCAAGAAGCGCGAGGCGCATCTTACTTCGAAATCCATGAAGGCCAAGGCTTGGCCGAAGCCTTCTGGGGGTGTGAAGAAGAAGGGCAAGGCTCAATCGTCACACTCTTCTGGGAAGACAAAGGACATATCCCAAGACGTCTGCATACACTGTGGCAAACGGGGTCACTAGAAGCGTGACTTCTTTAAGTACAAGGTAAACTTGAATGAAACGAAGGCGGGCAAGGCTCTGGCTTCATGTATGTTTGTTATTGAAATAAACATGTCCACTACTAGTTTTAAAAATTGGATTTTTGATACTGGATGTGGTACTCACATATGTACTGATGTGCAGGATCTGCAGAATAGCATGAGACTGGATTCAGGGGAGATCAACCTGCAAGTTGGAAATGGAACTAAAGTCGCTATTTTGGCCGTTGGCACCTATGTTTTGAATCTGCCATCATGGCATGTACTTACATTAGGGGACTGTTATTTTGTACCTAGTTTGACTAAGAATATTATATCTGTATCTAGTTTAACCTGATGCGAGTATACCTTTGTATTCAGGAACACTGGGTGTTTTGTTTATAAAGATGATATTGAGATATGTATAGCAGATGTGAATAATGGTCTTTATATTTTGAATATAAATGAATCTCAAACATATAACATGACAAACAAAAAGCTCAAACTGAATAAAATGGATGAGACTTATATGTGGCATTGTCATCTGAGACACATTAACAAAACTCGTATATCCACACTTTCGAAGAATGGATACTTGGACGGATTTGATCCTAATTCATATGATGTCTGCGAATCTTATTTGTTAGGGAAAATGCCTAAAACACCTTTTAGTGGTAAATATGTACGTGCCATCGAGCTGTTAGCCTTTATTCATAGTGACGTATGTGGGCCCATGTCTAGCCAGGCTAGAGGTGGATATGAATACTTTGTAACCTTTACGGATGATGCATTGCATTATGATTATGTGTATCTTATGAAACACAAGCCGTAAACTTTTGAGAAATTCAAAGAGTTTCGACACGAAGTAGAAAAACAGACTGGCAAAAGTATTAAAATATTTCGGTTAGACCGTGGTGGAGAATACTGAAGCAATGAGTTTCATGATTACTTGAAAGAATATGGTATTCTTTCACAGTGGACTCCTCCCGGAACACCTCAATTGAACGGTGTGTCCGAACGGAGAAATTGAACTTTGTTGGACATGGTAAGGTCAATGATGAGTCGCACAGAGCTACCGATTTCCTTCTGGGGATATGCCTTAAATAGTGCAATACTTATTTTGAATAAGGTTCCGTCAAAATTTGTTGGACAGACTCCATATGAAATATGGACAGGAAAGAAATCAGGTTTCTTATTCCTGAAGATTTGGGGATGCTGGACATATGTTAAACGTTTGGATAGTACCAAACTAGAACCCAAATCTGATAAGTGCCTATTTGTAGGTTATCCTAAGGAAACGAAAGGATATTATTTCTACAACCCACAATAGAACAAAATATTTGTTGCTCTTCATGTAGTTTTCCTAGAGAAGGAATTCATGAATGCAGTGGTAAGTGGGATGAAAGTAGAACTCGATGAAAATATGAGTGATACTGTTCCTGGCACTGAACCCATCACGGAACACGAATAGTCCATCATGGATGAGACTGTTCCATAATCTTCTAATACACAAGAACTGTGTAAGTCGGAGAGAGTCAGAAAATAACACGAGAGGTATGGGTTTCTGATCTCACCTCATGTAGACATTAATCTTATTGAGGAAGATGAACCGGCTATGTATGAGTAAGTGATACAAGGTATCGACTCCACTTTATGGAAAGAAGCCATGAAGTCCGAAATGGATTCCATGTATACCAACCTTGTTTGGACACTAGTTGATGTACCAGAAGGCATTAAGCCTATTGGTTGTAAATGGGTCTTCAAAAGGAATACAGACATGGAAGGCAACATACAATCGTACAAAGCTAGGCTTGTAGCTAAAGGTTATGTCAATGACATGGTGTCGATTACGACGAGACTTTTTCACCTGTTACCATGATTAAATCCATTCGGATAATGCTTGCTATTGCTGCATATTTTGATTATGAAATATGGCAGATGGATGTCAAAACCACTTTCCTTAACAAAAATCTTTTAGAGGATGTTTATATGCAACAACTTGATGGTTTTGTCGTACCAAAACATACAAACAAGGTTTGCAATTTAAACCTATCCATTTATGGATTAAAACAAGCATCGGGTTCTTAGAACCAACGTTTTGATGAGATCATAAAAGAATACAGTTTCATTCAAAAGGAAGATGATTCTTGTGTATATAAGAAGGTTAGTGGGAGTGCACTGACATTCATTGTCTTATACGTTGATGATGTATTGCTTCTTGGCAATGACATTCCCATGCTACAATCGGTGAAAGCTTAGCTTCCATTAAAATTCTCCATGAAATACCTGGGAGAGGCAGCATTTTTTCTAGGAATAGGGATCTACCGGGATAGATCTAGAAAGCTACTGGCACTTTCTCAGAGCTCGCATTGACAAAGTGTTGAAGAGATTCAACATGGATCAGTCCAAGAGGGGGGTTGCTTTCGGTGTCACATGGCATCTCTCTATCAAATGATATGTGTCCTAAAACTCAAGATGAGAGAGATACAATGATTCAGATCCCGTATGCTTCAGCAGTCGGATCGATCATGTACGCTACCTAATGTCTCATATGCTTTGAGCATGTGCAGTCGCTATCAGGCCGATCCAAGTGATGGTCACCGGATTGCTGTAAAGAACATTCGTAAGTATCTTAGACAAACTAAATATGCTTTCTTAGTCTATGGGGAATGAGACTTGAGGTGACTGGGTTCGCCGATGCAAGTTTCTAAACCGAAAAAGACGACTATAAGTCACAATCAGGGTACATATTTTATTTGAACAATGGAGCAGTGAGCTGGAAATCTTCCAAGCAAGAGACTGTTGCCGATTCAACAATAGAAGCAGAGTATATTGCTGCAGCTGAGGCAGTAAAAGAAACAGTTTGGATCCGTAAATTCCTAATTAGATTAGGAGTAGTTCTGTTAGGAGCTGACCCCGTACCTTTGTATTGTGACAATAATGGGGCTATCGCACAGGCTAAGGAACCACAGTCTCATCAACGATCCAAGCATGTACTTCAACGATTTCATCTTATTCGTGAGATCATACATAGTGGCGATGTGAAGATCGCATCAAATGATAACATTGCAGATCCGCTGACGAAAGTTATATCTCAGCAAAAGTTTAAGCGACATGTACATAGCTCAAGTATTAGATACTTAAGTGATTGGATATAGGCCAAGTGGGAGATTGTTGGACAATTATGACCCATATCATCACTATTTGTAAGGAACATTGTGTTTTTGTACAAATTAACTATGTGACAAAAGGAAATTGATATTTTATCATTATTGTAATTAAATTACTCGGATATATATAATGATAAAAGTCGATATGAGACAGTATTAATCCACGAACGGTTTAATCATTAAATATCCTTAGTCGAATTATTATCGAGACTGAACATTGATAATGCAGAATAGACTAGTATTACACTTGTGCACGTTATGGAAGCTTGTGGCATAGTTCTTATATATTTAGGTATTGGATACTTTTGCAAGTGGAATAAGAGGTTCTGTTAGCCATTGGATCGGGAATAGTTCGCTCTAGATAGACCCACTCAAAATCCCATTGGTAGTATGACTATGTGTCTATGGGAATCTGAATCAGGGTAGACGTATGTGATCTCTAACCTGAGACTTAGGTCGCTATTACTTGCGACAATCAGTTTACTTTGGTATTGGTCATCCGGAGCTTTAACAGGTTCTATGTACGCCTGTATTGGGTTTACTGAGAATCATAGTGTATTGGATGTGATGTCAAGATGGGAGTATCACTTCAGTCATATGGAGATGATGGTCACAAAGGATACGAAACTAGTACTCTTAAAAGCTGCAACTGTTAAGAAAGTATGACTAGGTCATGACTTTCCGATTACAGAGACTAGTTACTCGGGATCCGATATATGCTTCGTACTGGGCAGACACAGATCCATCCCTAGGCCTAGCATGTGACATCCGATACTGGATCGTATTATGCATTACATAGTAGTACTACGTCTGATACAGATTATATACCTCAGTGAATATTTCTGGAGAATTGGGTAGGCATGGTGCTTTGCTAGAAGCCAACCATGTCTTGTAAATCAGTGAGAACGTGGTACGGGGTACGCAAGAGTTCGGATAGTCCGATAACCGTATTTACTGCCAACATATCCAGGAATCTCTTGGGTCACTTCCCAAATATTCACCAATGACATTTGACTCGAATAGAATTAATCTGGGATTAGTTATAAGAGAGAAAATTAATCTGGGATTAATTGCGGCAAGAATTAATTTGGGATTAAATTCATATAGAAGAGAGAACGCGATTAATTTAGATTTATCGATAAAATAAATTTAATAGTTAAATTAGATTTTTCTATTTAATTCATTTATTTGGGGCTAAAATAATATATCAGATATATTAATTGAAATCGGATTTCAATAATAAATTAAAATTGGATTTTAATTCACCCAAACGAATTAATTTAGAATTAATTCGAAAGCGACTATCGTAATAATTTTACGAGGCATAATTATTTAATTAAATTGGATTTAAATATATAGCGACGATAAATTCGTTTAATTCGGAATTAAACGAACCCGAGCCCAAGTCTAGTTGTGTGTTGAGGAAGCAAACTCAAATTTTAAATTTAAAAGTGGTGGGACCGGTAGACTTACATCAAATGTCTTAAATTGATGGAAGTAGTTGGCTTTATTAAATGTTGCATTTACAACACACAACCAACCTAGTTTTGGAAATACAATAAAAATTCACTCTCTTCTCCCTCACATTGTCGTGAGCTTCTCTCCAATGATGGAAAATTTTTGCTTCAAAACACTTAGAGAGTCATTTGAGGTGATAGGGAGACTCACCCAAGGACCAAACAACATACAAAAAGCTTGGAGCTTCATCCAAAGAAAGGAATTTTTGAAATTTCTCCCAAAATCAATGTAAGTGATTCCGCCACTTTTACTTGATTTTACACCCATAGAATCATGTTTAGAGATCTTGTGGCATGTCTTAGAGACTAACAGTAAGTGGCTTACATGGGGTCAGGATTAGAAAACCACATTATAGAGTATTTCGAGAACCTTTTTATGTCTCAGACGGGCGATAGGGACATAATATTGGCTGGTATTTAGCCGAAGTTAACTACAGAGCAGAATGGGGGTTGATAGCCCCGTTTACCCTAGAGGAAGTCCATGCCGCATTGTTCTCAATGCACCCTAACAAAATCCCTGGACCGGATGGATTGAACCAAGCTTTTTATCATAAATTATGGTGTATAGTGAGGAACGAGGTAACAAATACTTGCTTGCTTATTTTGAACTATTATAAACTGCCAAACGGATTGTGCGACATCCTTATTTTCCTGCTGCCCAAAAGAGACAATCCTGAACTAATAATAGATATGCGTCTGATTGCCCTCTGTAATGTATTATTCAAGATAGTGTCCAAGATGCTTGCTATTCGCATGGAGAGTGTGTTGCCTTTAGTTATATACCCATTTCGAAGTGTGTTCCTACCAGGTAGATTGATAACTGATAACATTATAGTGGCCTATGAGGTACTACACCATTTGAGATGCAAAAGACAAGGGTGGGCTGGGTTGGCTACCCTAAAACTTGATATGAGTAAGGCATACGAAATGATAGAGTGGAGCTTTCTATGGGCCATGCTTCTCAGACTTGGTTTCGTAGAGGCTTGGGTGGATTGGATTATGTTTTGTGTCGAAACAATACGATATACAATTGTTCATGACAGATTTGAATTGGGGTAGTTAATTCCCATTGTGGCCTACACCAAGGGGACCCATTATCTCCCTACCTGTTCATCCTTTGTGCAGAAGGGCTGTCTTAAATCCTCCAATACAAAGTCAATGGTGCTTTAATCCATGGGTGCAAGATAACTCCTAGGGCTCCTCCGATCTCCCACCTTTTTTTACTGATGATAGTTTTTTATTTTTCCGTGCAAACTTACAAGAGGTCGAGATAGTCATGGACTGCCTGACATGCTATGAGGAGGCATCAGGTCAGCGATAAACTTCCAGAAATCAGTAGTCATATTCTGTCGGGATACAAGTTCAACTATAAGCTTAGACATTTGTGATCTCATGGGGGTCCAACAAGTGCCGGATATGGTTGTCTACTTGGGACTACCAATCTCACTAGAGCGGAGTAAAAATTAGACTTTTGGTTACATAAAAGATAGAATATGGCATCGTATACAGGACTGGAAAGAAAAATTTCTATCAAAAGCGGGAAAAGAAGTGCTTATTAAGTCCGTCCTCCAATCCATTCCCACTTATGCTATCAGCGTCTTCCTATTCCCTATTCAATTATGTGTGGATATTGAATGCATGATAAATAAATTTTGATGGAAGTCCTCAAATAAAAACAGTTCGGGTATATGTTGGCAATGGTGGGAAAGGCTATGTCTGCCAATAAGTTTGGTGGTTTGGGCTTTAGGAGGATCCATGCTTTCAACTTAGCTCTCATCGCCAAATAGGGATGGCACATCTTGTAAAACCCATCGTCACTGGCATCGATGGTGTTAAAGGCCCGTTACTTTCCTCACAGTGATTTTATTAATGCAGAATTGGGCAATAATATCAGTTATGTATGGCGAAGCATACTGGCTGGCAAGAAAATATTGGAAGTGGGAATATATTGGAAAGTAGGAAATGATGAGTCAAATAATATATGGGAAGATAGATGGCTACCTGAAAATTCCAATCCTTTCGTGTCGACGGTTAGGACATGGGATGAATCAATCCGGAGGGTGAGCCACTTGATGGATGAAGAGAAAGTTTGGGATGTAGGAAGAGTGTCACAAGTTTATAATGAAAGGGATGAGTCTCCATTCTTTATATCCCGCGCACTAATGTCTCAATGACTGATAGATGGTTCTAGAACAAAGAAAAATTAGTTTTTATTCAGTAAAAAGTGGGTACAAATAGGTAGTCTAGCAACAAAACCCCCTCACCAGCCCAATTCAAGGAATTAATTGGAACCAAATAAGGAAGTTGAAGCTCCCGCAGAAAGTTAAGCATTGTGTTTGGCGTATCTTTTCTTTGACCCTCCCAATAGTGGACAACCTTCTAAGAAAACATACAAAAGGAGTTAATCACTGCCTATTTGTGATGCTTATGGTGAGTCTGAAGACCACATCTTTCTGTTCTGTGAATTTTCTCATGAATGCTGGAAGATTTTCTTCAGTAGTCAAGTTGAGGTTCAAATAGTCTGCCTAGTGCACTAGTTCACATCTATTATATGTGTGTTACATACGAATATTATTGCAGACTCGTGTACTCATCTGTGGAGGTTGTGGAGACATAGAAACAATGTGTTATAGCGAAAGGTAAAAGAAAGGTCAACTTAAGTAGTTCAGTCAGCAGCAGAGTTCCTACTACAATTGAGTGCAGCCCAGAATTTGAAAAGGTAAATGTTCCCAACCGCGCAGAGGGTTGGGGACAGCAAATGGACTAAACCGACTTTAGGAACCTTGAAATATAATGTTGATGCATCAATGTTTGCAGATGAAGGGTACAATTCTTATGGATTTCTTATTATGGACCACGACGGCATATGTATATTAGCAGTTCATGCATGTATGCGAGGGGCACCGGAGCCAAGAATGGCTAAGGTAATAGGTGTCCGAGAAGCTCTAAGTTGGCTGAAATCTAAGGGATTGTCTCATGTTTGTGTGGAATCCAATTTTCAGGAGTTGGTCAATAGTTTTTACAGCAAAAAGGATGATTGTTCTTATTTTCAAGATATTATTGTTGGTTGTCAAAATCTGTTACGCTCAATTAAAGATGTTTCCCTAGTGTCTATAAAGCGTACAATGAATTCTGTTGCTCATATTCTTACGAGAGCGGTTGTTTCAATGACTGTATGCGGAGAGTGGGTGATTACGCCAAAAAATAACTTATGGTTATCGCAGTATCGCTCGGGTGTCGATTCCTCAGAGATATGGTTACAAGAACTAATTTACTCAAACAAAAATGTTAACAGTAACTTAAATAAATAAAACGATAGAATAGATAATTAAAGTAAAGATAAATAAAATAATGAAAAGATAATAAAATATATCAGCAGATATAAACAACAAAGCGTCGGGAATCCCTCTTGCATCAAACTCCTATATTTAGTTATTAATTCCCGTTATTACTCGGTTGAGCGTTTCACATCCCAAACCAACAACCGAAAAATATTCAATTCTACGCATGTTAAATTCTAAGGTAATTAATTGTTATTTTCTCTATGTTAACAGCTCACAAAAGTTATCATTACGAGCTATCTAACGTCGACAATATACCCTCAGGCAATACTGCAGCAGAAGATCAACACGCAAAACAATTTTTACCAGTCACAACTGAGTTCGCAAACCACATAGAAGAAGCATGATTGGATCTATATGGGATTTGACAAAACATAATTTTTGGGCTAAATAATCTAAGGATAATAAAGAATAACAAACATTAATTATATTAAACTTTAAAAGGTACTTAAGAAATCAAAAACATAAATATAAGAATTTAAATACAAGAGTTCATCCCTAACTTTACCTAGGAGATTAGTTCCGCATAAAAGAAATAAAAATAATCTGAGATTGGAGAGACATATTATTCTAAATTATCATGGCTCCGCGTCCAGGCTCATGAGCTCTTCTTCTCGGCCTCTCTTCCCAGCGCTGAAACCTCCTTCTTAAATAATATATTCACGCCTGCAGCCCCTTCATTTTGTCGCCACTTTGTGGCTTTTTGTAACAAGGAAAACTGGAAAACAAGGTTAATTGTTTTGGGCCCACGCAAGCTATCTCCTCTTTTTCAATTTTCCTTTTTTAAAGTCAAAGCTTGCAACTCCTTTGTTGTTTGACTTGTTTCTCACGGCCCCACTTTGTTTTCTTCTTTTTTAAAGATTTGTGGCCTTCTCTCTCTTTCCTTCTAATTGTCGCCACTTTCTCTTTTTGTTAAATAATGAACTTTTTGTTTCCCAATTGATTGATTTTTCTTTCACGTGCAATCCTAATTTGCTTCTCAATTCCTACAAATAATAAAGATGGAAATTACTAAATTAACATAAATATTTTCTAAATTAATATAATAATAAAATTATATAATAAAATATAAAATATAGAATTAAATACTTAACAATAAACCCGAATAAGTGATGTTTCAAAGTACATTTTCATGTACTTATCACAACCCCCAACCAGCTTATTGCTAGTCCCTAGCAATTCAAGCGTAAAATAAAATAAGAACTAAATAAATAAAACTATCTAGGCCACTTTCGTAGGGATCACGATTGCATTTAGTTTATGCAACAAGTCTTTAAACCTCTAGGTGTCCCCAGTGGACGAGTTATAGTCTCGTGAGGGATTACATCGACGATACCCACAAACGTCATGTAAAACACATACAATCATGCAAACTGAAAATAAAAAAATAAACTAGTCCTAATAGTTACACATATTAATGTCCTCAAAGAATGCCTAGTAATGAAACTAGAGAACCTTCAAAGTACTCCATGCAACTCAAATCCAAGTATTTGAATAAATCATCTAAGCCAGACTCACAGTGTGTGTGTGAAGGTTCGTTCACAGCCAGACTCACAGTGTGTGAATGTTCATTTAAAAATTGGGATCTATGGGTCAAACCAACCTAGATATCTCAATTAAGCTCTGTAATTGCTTTTCTGTGCTTAATATGGTATGATTTTTCTTTTCTTGTCTCTTTTTTCTTTTCTTTTTGAATTTTTTTCTTTTTCTTTTTTTCAACACACCTACCCTTTAAGGTAGCATTTCTCCTCATTATGGTCCTAATACTCACCCATGGGTAGCTTCACGCTTATCGATTATAGGTGGTTTAATTTCTTACTTTAGAGACTTTTTCTTTTATTTTTAACAATACCACATC
Organism: Zanthoxylum bungeanum; assembly: GCA_019454045.1. Taxonomy (NCBI): domain Eukaryota; kingdom Viridiplantae; phylum Streptophyta; class Magnoliopsida; order Sapindales; family Rutaceae; genus Zanthoxylum; species Zanthoxylum bungeanum. The sequence goes on along the minus strand of SKCR01052201.1, from coordinate 121,970 downwards.
GATTACGAAGCTTTCCAAGGTCAATGGGTCCCGCTTAACTGGAAGCATTAAGTTTGTTGTGCCAAAGCCAAGGTTTAATTGATTCAGAGGAAAAAGGTTAGGCAATATATCAGATATATTGGCATATATTAGATATATGTTTCAGACTTGGATGTCCACCTACTGGATATAGGAATTGGATTAGATCCAATTGATCTTAGAGATCTACCTAGTTAACTATCATACAGCTTGTTGGCCAAAGTCAAGGTTGTGTGTTATTTAACGGGATCCTAGCCCACTAGGAAACTAGGTTTCCCGAGTACTCAACAGAGGGTTAGAGGCTCGCCGAAAAATAGTGGGAGGCAAGTATTAAATTTGCAATTTCGTTTAGATACTTGCCAATACGCGCTCATTTCAATTTTTCATCATTACATAAATATATTAGTTGGACTAATATTTAATTGTTGTTTTAATTAAACCGTTGGACTGTATTCAAACTATTTCATTTATAGTTGATTATATAATTGGATTATAGTATTCAATATATTTGAATTTAACCAATCAAATAATAGTTGATTATATACTTAGACTATAGTAATCATTATATTCAATAGTACCCGAAATCGTTGATTTGATAGTTGGACTATAGCAATCAAGATAAATGAAAGATTAGCGTTTAAAACATAAACCTGGGTTATAATGTCTTTAAACGGCTTTAATTTTCAAATCGGGAATAAAACCTCAGGATAGTCCTGGGAACTGAGAAGTTACTCTATTTGATAGAGCACCTCTTGGGCCTAAGCCCGGAGTTGAGCAAATAGTAGAACATGATCTTTGGAAGATTCATGTGATGATAACTTTAGTGCTCAATCCATTATGCTTAAGGCAATGACACTTTAATTTCGTTGTCAAAATTAAGGATTAGATCCTTTTACCATGATGATAAAATTAAAGATCTTCATAGATTTATTCTTAAATCTTAGAAGTACAAATTGCAAAAGAAGCTCTTTTGCTCACTTATGTCAGAGGGTACAGTTGTCGAGCACTAGGTGTCGCAGATGATTGCTGACATCGATCAGCTAGGTTAGCTGGGCATTACCTACGTGGCCGAGACTACCAAATATTTGATCTTATAGTCTCTACCCGAAAGTTGGGGAAGGTTCATTATGAACCAATAGTAAACTCTTGGAGAGTTGATGGCTATGCTCTGGGAGGCAGAGCCAGAGCTTCTAAAAGGGGCAAAGGCAAAATCATCACAGTCTTCTGGGAAGACAAAGGACATATCCCAATATGTCTACCTAAATTGTGGCAAACAGGGTCACTGGATTGCGTGATTGCCGTATGGACAAGGCAAACATGAAGGAAGTGAAGATGGGCAAGGCTCTGGCTTCAAATATGTTTGTCATAAATACGTTCACTATTAGTTTCAAAATTGGATTTTTGATACTAGATGTGGTACATAAGATATGTACTTATGTGCGGAATCTGCTGATAAGCAGGATACTGACTTCAGTTGAGATTGATCTGCGAATCAGAAACGGGACGAGAGTCACTGTTTTAATCGTAGAATCCTAAGTTTAGGAACTACCCTTCAGGTATGTACTTAAATTAGGAAACTATTATAATGTACCTAGTTTAACTAGAAACATTATCTCTATATCAGAGTATAACTCGTTGCGAGTATACCTTTATATCCTATAACACTAAAGTGTTTTATTTTATAAAGATGATATTGAGATAAGCACATTAGATGTGAATAACATTATTTATATTTTGAATATAAATGAATCTCAAACGTATGACATGACAAACAAATAGCTCAAACTGAATTAATAAGATATGAGACTTATTAGTGGCATTATTGTCTGGGAAACATTAAACAAGACTCGTTTATCCACACATTTGAAGAGTGGATACTAGGACGGATTTGATCCTATTCAAATGATGTCTACGAATCTAGTTTATTAGGCAAAGTGCCTAAAACACTTTTTACTTGGTAAAAGTGTAAGTGCCACCGATCTGTTAGCCCTCGTTCATAGTGACATAAGTGGGCCCATATCTAGCTAGGCTAGAGGTGGATATGAATACTTCGTAACATTTACGGATGTGGCATCGCGTTATGGTTATGTGTTTCTTGTGAAACATAAATCAGAAACTTTTGATAAATTCAAAGAGTTTCGACATGAAGTAGATAAATAGATCGGCAAGAGTATTAAAACTGTCACGGTTAGACCGTGGTGGAAAATACTTAAGCAATACGTTTCTCGATTACTTGAAAGAGTATAGTATTCTTTCAATATGGCCTCCTCCCGGAACACCTCAATTTGAGCGGTGTGTCCAAACGGACAAACCAAATTTTGTTGGACATGATAAGGTTAATTATGAGTCGCTCTGAGCTACCATTTTCCTTCTAGGGATACGCATTAAATCAGTGCAAAACTTATTTTGAATAAGGTTCCATGAAAATCTGTTTGACTGACTTCATATTAGATATGAACAGGAAAGAAACCGGGTTTTCTCATTCCTGAAGATTTGGGTATGCTAGGCTTATATTTGGATGATTCCAAACCAGAACCCAAATCAGATAAGTGCCAATTGTAGGTTATCTTAGGTTAACCAAAGTATAGTACTTATACAACTCACAAGAGAACAATGTAATTGTTGCTCTCCATGCGGTTTTCCTAAAAGGAATACCTATATGCAGTGGTAAGTGAGAGGAAAGTAAAACTCGATGAAAATCAGAGTAATACTGTTCCAGGCACCGATTCCTTAATGGAACACAAAGAGTTTATCAGGGATGAAATTGTACCACAATCTTTGAATACACAATAACCGCGTAAGTCGGAGAGAGTCAGAAAATAACCAGGGAGGAGTGGATTTCTGATCTCACCTTATGAAGATGTCAATCTTATTGAGGAAGACGAACTGACTACATATGAGGAAGTGATACAAGGTATCGACTCCCTATTATGGCAAAGTGCCATGAAGTCCAAAATGGATTCCATTTATACCAACCAAGTTTGGACACTAGTTTATGTACCGGAAGGCATTGTGCCTATTGGTACTATATGAGTCTTCAAGGAAGACATACATGGATGGCAACATACCAACGTACAAAGCTAGGCTTGTAGCGAAAAGGTATCGTTATCAACATTGTGTCGATTACGACGAAACCTTTCACTTGTTGCCATGGTTAAATCCATTTGGATAATGCTTGCTAATGCTGCATGTTTCATTCATGAAATATGGCAGCTGAATGTCAAAATCGCTTTCCTTAAAACAAAACCTTTTGGATAATGTTTACAACATCCTGACGATTTTTTCGTACCAAAATAATCAAACAAGGTTTGCAAGTTAAATCGATCCATTTATGGATTGAAGTAAGCATTGCGTTCTTGGAACTATCGTTTTGATGTAATTATAATGATATATGATTTAATTCAAAACAAAAATGATTCTTGTGTATATAAGGAGGTTAGTGGGAGCGCACTGACAGTGACTGTCCTATATATAATGATGATATATCATTTCTTGGAAATGACATTCCCATAATACAATCGGTGAAAGCTTGGCTTTCAAGAAAATTCTCCGTAGACTACTTGGGAGAAACAACCTTTATTCTAGGAATAAGGATCTACTAGGATAGATCTAAAGGTTTTTGGCACTCTATGAGAACTCATACATTGAAATAAATGTACGCGACCTAGTGTCTCATATGCTTTGAGCATATGGAGTCACAATCAGGCCAATCCTAGTGATAGTCACTGAATTGATGTTAAGAACATCCTTAAGTATCTTAGATGAACTAAGGATGCTTTCTTAAATTATGGAGAATGAGAACTTGAAGTGACTGGGTTCACTACTGCAAGTTTCCAACCCGATAAAAATGACTATAAGTCATAATAAGGGGTACTATATGTTGGTTTTATTCTAGGTCCCAAGATCATCAAACAAGCATGAAGATGTGTGAAATACATATCAAAGAAGTTGCAGAATACTTACATTGATCGGTTGAGACGATTCGGCAACAAACAAAACGATTTTTGCCCTCCATTTTGGCGCCACTGCAGTGCAGATTTTCTGCCCACTGTTTCAGTTTTGAGTCACCATTTTGAGCTTCGAATCTTCGTCGTTTGATTCCCGGCTCGTGGGTGGGTTTCCCTAACACCTTTGTATGCCTCTTAGAAGTGTACTAGCACTTGGATCTTGCCACAAAATCCACAAAATGCTTCCTCACTGCTCACGTTTTTTCTTGACAGAAAAACAGTGAACATTGGCCCCTTGGGCGTGAGCTTGAAGAAGATGGGAGAGAGCGAGAGTTGTCTAGGGTTTCCTAAATATTCATCTAATGAATAATAATAGTTACCAAAGTGTAGAGAAATATTTTGCTTTTATATTTTAGGTGAAACCATTTCACCTTTTACCCTAAACTTGGTAGGTGTGGGTAAATGGGTTGTAAAAGCAAAACAAGGTAGTTGGGTGGTAGGTACACCTACCACACATGGGCCCCACATATTTGAATTCAAAATTCAAATATCTCTACGAACATTTGCCGCGGCTCGGTTCCGTTTAATCCGATTAAAAGAACTTCCGTCGTTAAATAATTAAATCTAATTTAATTAAATATCGATGCGACGCAAATATATTACGAACGTCGTTTACGAATTAATTCTAAATTAATTCGTTCGTTCACATTAAAGTCCGACTTTAATTTCGTAATGAAATCCAATTCATATTAATATATCCGATATATTAATTTTAGCCCATTCGAATAAATTAAATAGCAAAAAATCAAATTTAGCTATTAAATTTATTTTACCGATTAATTCCAAATTAATCGCGTTCTCTCTCTTTAGACGATATTTTATCCCAGATAAAATATCTCCGTAATTAATCCCAGATTAATTTTCTCTCTCATCGAAATAATCCCAGATTAATTAAAGTGCGAGTCATACGTCATCGGTGTATCATTGGGAAGCGACCCATGAGATCTCCGGATATGTTGGCAGTAAATTCGGTCGTCGGACTATCCGAACACGTAAGTACCAAGTACTACGTTTTACCGATTCACAAGACAAGGTTTGCTTCTAGCAAAGCGCCATGCCTACCCAATTCTCCAGAAATATCCTTACAGGAATATATTGATCTGTATCAAGCGTAGTATGCATCGTATAGTGCATATCGATCTAGTATCGGATGGTCACGTGCTAGGCCTGGGGCTGGAGTTGTGTCTGCCCCGTACGAAGCACATGTCTGATTTCTGGTAACTAGTCTCTATAATCGGATATACATGACCTAGTCATAATATCCCGATGGCCGCGCATCACTTAAGAGCACTAATACCGTATCCTACGTGACATCATCTCCACTATGACTGGAGTGATACTTCCGTCTTGACATCACACCCAATACTCTACGATTCTCAATATACCCAGTATTGGCGTACACAGAACCGGTTAAAGCCCTGGACGACCTCAACCAAAGTATATTGATTGTCATAAGTATTAGCGGTGCAAGTATCAGGTTAAGACCAAATACACCTACCCTGACGTCGGACTCCCATAGACACATAGTCAAACTACCAATGGGATTCCGAGGGGGTCTATCCAGAGCGAAGCCGTTTCCCGTACCATCGGTGAAACACAACCTCCTACCGCACTTGCATAAGTATCCAATACTTAAATATATGAGAACTATGCCCGTTATGCCCTCGCAACGTGCACAAGTGCAATACTAGTCTTTTACGCATTACCAATGTCCAATCTCGATAATACTCTGACTAGGGATATTTAATGATTAATCCTTTGTGTATTGATACTGTCTCATATCATTCTCAATCCAGGAACTAATCATAGGGACCTCCTATCATTTATATATCTAAGGTGATCTAATCACAAATGATAAGATAGCAATCTCCTTTGTCACATAGTTAATTTGTACAACAACACCATGATCTGTACAAATAGTGACGCTATGGGTCATAATTGTCCAACACTATATAGTTTGAATAACGGAATAGTGAGCTGGAAATCTTCCAAGCAAGATATTGTTGCCGAATAAACAACAAAAGCGGAATATTGATGCAGCTGAGGCAGCAATAGAAGCGATTTGGATCTATAATAATCCTAATCAGATTAGGTATAGTTCTGTTAGCAGCTGAGCTAGGCTACATCACAGGCTAAAGAATTAATGGTCTCATTAACGATCCAAGTATGCACTTCAACTATTCATCTGATTCATTCGGATCATACATCGTGACGATGTGATGATCGAATAAATCGCATCAAATGATAACATTGCAAATCCGCTGATGAAAGTTGTTTCTCAGCAGAAGTTTGAGCGAACCGTACATAGATCAGGTGTAGGACACTTGAGTGATTGGCTATAGGCCAAATGGGAGATTGTTGGACAATTATGACCCATAACATCGCTATTTTTACAGAACATGGTGTGTTGCTGTATAAATTAACTATATGATAATGGAAATTGCTCTTTTATCATTTGTAATTGGATTACCGGGATATATAAATGATAAAAGTCCATATGATTAGTTCCGGATTAATAAGTTATGACACAATATTAATCCATTAAGGTTTAATCATTAAAACATCCCTAGTCGTAGTATTATCGAGATTGGACATCGATAATGCGGAATAGACTAGTATTGCACTTGTGCGTGTTATGGGAGCATAACGACATAGTTCTCATATATTTAAGTATTGGATACTTATGAAAGTGTAATAGGAGGTTGTGTTTACCAATGGTACGGAAACAGCTTCGCTCTGGATAGTCCCCCCGGAATTCCATTGGTAGTATGACTATGTGTCTATGGAAGTTCGAATCAGGGTAGATGTATTTGGTCTTAACCTGAGACTTGCATCGCTAATACTTACGACAATCAATATACTTTGGTTTTGGTCGTCCAGGGCTTTAACAGGTTCTGTGTACGCCTCTTCTGGGTATATTGAGAATCGTAGTGTATTGGGTGTGATGTCAAGATGTAAGTATCACTTCAGTCATATGGAGATGATGGTCACATAGGATAAGGAACTGGTACTCTTGTATGCTGCAGCTATCGGGATAATATGACTAGGTCATGTTTATCCGATTATAGAGACTAGTTACCAGAGATCCGATATGTGCTTTGTACGGGGCAGACACAATCCAGCCCCAGGCCTAGCACGTGACATCCGATACTGGATCGCAATACGCAATACTACGTATACTACGCCTGATATAGATTATATATTCCTTTAAGAATATTTCTGGAGAATTGGGTAGGCACGGTGCTTTGCTAGAAGCCAACCATGTCTTGTAAATCGGTAAAAATGTAGTACTAGGTACGTACGTGTTCGGATAGTCCGACGACCGGATTTACTGCCAACATATCCGGGGATCTCATGGGTCGCTTCCCGAAGATTCACCGATGACGTATGACTCGAACATAATTAATCTGGGATTAATTATAAGAGAGAGAAAATTAATCTAGGATTAATTACGGAGATATTTTATCTGGGATAAAATACTATTTGAAGAGAGAGAACGATTAATTTGGAATTAATCGATAAAATATTCGATATATTATACGAAATTAGATTTCGACGCGGAATTAAAATTAGATTTTAATTCGGGCAAACGAGTTAATTTAGAATTAATTCGCTAGTGATGTGAATAGTAATTTTGCTATGCATAATTATTAAATTTGATTTAATTACGTCGCAACGGAAAATTCGTTAATTCGGAATTAGCGAACCCGAGCCCGGGAGTGTTTGCGGGCCCACTCGTATTTTGAATCAAGTGGGGCCCACAAGTCACATCACGCGTCACATCATTAGTCATTCTTGCGATGGAAGTCACATCAACTTTGAGTGATGTGATGCTTGTCACGTTTGTGATTGATGGAAGTTGTTGGAAGACTTTAAAGCATTGTACCATTTTTTGGAAAAGTGTAAGAAGTATTTGATTTTTGAAATCAAAAACCACACAACACTTCTTCTCTCTCTCTTCTCCTCACGGCAACAAGCCATTATTCTCTCCTTCTCCATTTTCTCTCATGGCCGAGAGTTACACAAGGGGGAATAGAAAAATTGTTGTAATTTTTCAATGATGCTAACACATACAATGAGTCTTACAAAGGTGATAGGGAAACCCATTCATGAGCATAGAATCATTCACAAAGCTTGGAGCTTGAAGATCCACACACCAAGGGATTGACCGAAACACAAGGAGCACAAAGGAAGGGCATGGCCTAGAGCTTCATGGAGCATAAAATTTTTTGTGTTCTTCTCATCGCAAAGCCGATCAAAGTGAGTATTTCCGCTACTTTTTTTTGATGTATTCATACGTTTATATGCTTAATTTGATCTTGGTTTGACCTAGAAAACCCAACAGATGTGTCCTATTAGTGCTATCCAAGGCATTTGGTCCAGTCCATGTATGAGATTTCACAGCTAGTTCATCTAAATACTCGAATGCCTCATCAGGGTCATTTCTTATAAACTCACTATTACACATAGTCTTAACAAACTGGCACTCTCTAGGGGTTAGACCATCATAAAAATAACTTACTAAGTGCCAACTCTCATATCCATGTTGAGGGCAACTAGCTAACATCTCCTTATACATCTTCCATGTTTGATAAAGGATTTCACTGTCTCTTTGAGAGAAGGTGGAGATTTTTCTTTTCAAGGCATTCGTCTTATGGTGTGGGAAGTATTTGTTGAAAAATGCCACTGTCATCTCACCCCATGATCCTATTGATCGCGGTCTTAAAGAATACAACCATTTCTTAACTTTATCCTTAAGGGCGAAGGGAAATAACTTATGTCTAATTGTGTCGGTGGTCCCAAACCGGTCATGGAAAGTAGCTACAACTTCTTCAAACTCCCTAATGTGCATGTAAGGATTCTCGCTCTCTAACCCGTTAAAAGTTGGAAGATACTGTATCGTTCCAGGCCTAAATTCTATATGTGGTGCATTAGGGGGAAACATTATGCATAATGGTGTAGCTGTGCGAGTTGGGTGGAGGTACTCTTCAAGAGTCCTCCTAGGTGGTCTCTCGTATTCACTCATGGTATGTGCGCTAGACGCGGATGGTGTGGAAAAAGGATTTTCAAATATGTTGTCAAAGTCTGAGTCTGAACTTTCATCTTCAGTCCTAACAAACCTACCAAACATATCCATACGTCTAGGCATGCTAATAAACTCAAGTAATATGAGAAACAAGAAAATAAAATAAAATATACAATAAAAAACTGAACTAAAAACTAAAGTTGAAATAATATAAATAAACACAAAAATAAAAGACTAGAAACAACAATAAAAAGAATTAACAAAAAAAAATAAATCAAAGTCTAAACAAAAACTAAAATAAATAAATAAAATGAAAACTAAAATTAAACAAGAAAATAAAAATAAAATAAGTAAATAACATAAATAACAACAAAAAAATAAAGAAGGGACGAAGTTACCGCTTCGTTGTTGATAAACAAACCTGCTCCTTTAAATTGTAAACCGTCTCCCCGGCAACGGCGTCAAATTTTGATTACGCACAAAAATAACTTGCAGTTATCTCATTATAACTGGGGTGTCGATTCCTAATAGAGATGGTTACAAAAATTAATTTACTCCAACAAAAATGTTAACAGTAACTTAAATAAATAAAACGATAGAATTGATAATTAAAGTAAAGATAAATAAAATAATGAAAAGATAATAAAAGATATCAGCAGAGATAAACAGCAAAGCATCGGGAATCCCTCTTGCATCAAACTTATATATTTGGTTATTAATTCCCGTTATTACTCGGTTGAGAGTTTCACATCCCAAACCAACAACCGAAAAATATTTAATTCTACGCATGTTAAATTCTAAGGTAATTAATGGTTATTTTCTCTATGTTAACAGCACAGAAAAATTATCATTAGGAGCTATCTAACGTCGACAATATACCCCCAGGAAATACTGCAGCAGAAGACCAACACGCAAAACAACTTTTACCAGTCACAACTGAGTTAGAAAACCACACATAAAAGAAGCATGACTGGATCTATATGAGATTTGACAAAACACAATTTTTGGGCTAAATAATCGAAAGATAATAAAGAATAACAAACATTAATTATATTAAACGTTAAAAGGTACTTAAGAAATCAAAAACATAAATATAAGAATTTAAATACAAAAGTTCATCCCTAACTTTACCTAGGAGATTAGTTCCGCATAAAAAAATAAAAATAGCCTGAGATTGGAGAGACATATCGTTCTGAATTATCACGGCTCCGCATCCGAGCTACTGGGCTCTCTTTCTCGGCCTCTCTTGCCAGCGCTGAAACCTCCTTAAATAATATATTCACGCCGGGAGCCCCTTCATTTTGTCGCCACTTTGTGGCTTTTTGTAAAAGGAAAATTGGAAAACTAGGTTAATTGTTTTGGGCCCACGCAAGCTATCTCCTCTTTTTCAATTTTCCTTTTTTTAAAGTCAATGCTTGCAACTCCTTTGTTGGTTCTCACGGCCCCACTTTGTTTTCTTCTTTTTTAAAGATTTGTGGCCTTCTCTCTCTTTCCTTCTAATTGTCGCCACTTTCTCTTTTTGTTGAACAATGATCTTTTTGTTTCCCACTTGAATGATTTTTCTTTCAAGTGCAAGCCTAATTTGCTTCCCAATTCTTAAATAATAAAGAGTGAAATTACTAAATTAACTTAAATAATAAATATTTCTAAATTAATATAATAATAAAATCATATAATAAAATATAAAATATAAAACTAAATACTTAACAATAAACCCGAATAAGTGATATTTCAAAGTACATTTTCATGTACTTATCAGTGGGCTTGTCCACCATCCTTTCTATATGATGTACTGCACACTGATCTCTGAATAAAGTTTAGTACGTTTTCCGTTTCAAAAAAAATTATTGTTCATACACGTATTTATAGAAAATACATGAGAAATTAGCATGCCGAGTACCAACTCCAATAATTTTTCCGACTTACTCTAGTGCCAAAATCGATTGTATCTCAAACCCATCGTCTCTGCATGCTTATCAAATAACTTAGGAGGAATTGATAAGCGGATCTTCCATATTATCCTCACTCCGTATCTTGCATACGATAATGTCTCAATGCTACACAATCTCTTGAATTATATGATACTTTCATTCCACATGCTTCGACTTTTGATGTGCCCCCTGTGTTCATTTGCTTGCATAACAGCTTTGGTATTATCATAGTGCAGAGGAATCGGATTCTCAATGATTGGGAAAAATCCCAAATCTATGATAAAGTTTCCAATCTATAAAGCTTCTGTCGAAGCCTCAGATACTGCAATATATTCCACCTCAGTGGTGGAATTAGCTGTCGATCCCTGTTTGGAACTTTTCCAACTGACTGCAGCAACGTTAAGGGTAAATACGAATCCCGGTGTAGACTTTCTATCATCTGAATCTGATTGGAAATCTAAATCCGTATACCCATTAACTTACGGTTCTACTTCTCCATAAATCAAGAAATTATCCTTAGTACCCTTAAGATACTTCAGGATATGTTTAATGATCATCCAATAGTCGTTACCCGGATTCGATTGATACCTACTAGTACACTAACTGAGTGACTAATATCAGGTCGTGTACATAACATGGCATACATGATGCTACCCAAACATGAAGCATAAGGCAAATTAGATATTCTAATATTTTCATCCTCAGTTTGTGGAAATATCTTCTTCGAAAGATATATACCATATCGGAAATATATATTAACTATCTTACAGTTGTTGAAATTATACCTTCTAGGATTTTATCTATGTATGTAGCTTGAGACACTCCAATTAGCTTCTTCTCTCTATCTCTATAGAGTTTTATGCCCAAGACATAAGAAGCTTCACCCAGATCTTTTATAGAGAAGTTTTTACAGAGATAAGTTTTCACTCCCTGCATCATCCCGATGTCATTCCCAATTATCAAAATGTTACTCCCACTGACTTTTTTATACACACAGATTCTTATGTATTCTTAAGGAAACTAGAAAATCTAATAACCTCATCGAATCAAATATTCCAACTCCGTAAAGCTTGTTTAAGTCCATAAATGGACTTTTTAAGCTTACAAATCATAACCAAGTCTTGGCTAGATGTAAAACCCTCTGGTTGTTCCATATAGTTTTCTTCATCAAGAATTGTTGGACAAATTGACCCATAGCGTCACTATTTGCACAGATCATTGTGTTGTTGTAGCAAATTAACTATGTGACAAGGAAATTGCACTCTCATCATTTGTGATTAGATCACCATAGATATATAAATGAAGAGAGGTCCTTATGATTAGTTCCTGGATTGAGATGATATGAGACAGTATCAGTCCACGAATGATTAATCATTAAATATCCCTAGCCGTAGTATTATCGAGACTGGACATCGATAATGCGGTATAGGCTAGTATTGCACTTGTGTGCGTTGTGAGGGCACAACGGCATAGTTCTCATATATATAAGTATTGGATACTTGTGCAAGTGCGATAGGAGGTCGTGTTCACCGATGGTACGGGAAACAGCTTCGCTCTGGATAGACCCTTCGGAATCCCATTGGTATTATGACTAGGTGTCTATGGGAGGCCGAAATCAAGGTAGGTGTGTATAGTCTTAACCTGAGACTTGCATCGCTAATACTTACGATAATCGATAGACTTTGGACTTGGTGGTACAGGGCTTTAACCGGTTCTGCGTACACCACTTCTGGGTTTATCAGAGAGTCGTAGTGTATTGGATGTGATGTCGAGACAGAAGTGTCACTCCAGTCATAATGGAGATGATGTCACGCAGGATACGGTATTAGTGCTCTTTTAGTGATGCGCATCCAATCGTGATATTATGACCAGGTCATGAATATCCAATTATAGAGACTAGTTACCAGACATCCGATATGTGTTTCGGACGGGGCAGACACTTATCCAGCCCCAGCCCTAGCACGTGATTATCCGATACTGGGCAAATATGCACAATACAATTGTATACTACGCTTGATACAGATCTAGATATTCTTTGATGAATATGTCCGGAGAACCTGGGAAGACTTGGTGCTTTGCTAGGAGTCGACCTTGTCTCGTAAATCGGTAGAGAACGTAGTACTTGGTACGTACGTGATTCGGATACTCCGACGACCGTATTTACTGCCAGATTATCCGGGGATCTCATGGGTCGCTTCCCGATAATCCACCGATGACGCACAACTTGCACTCTTGAATAATCTTGGATTATAATAGAAGAGAGAGAAAATTAATCTAGGATTAATAACGGAGATATTTTATCCGGGATAAAATGTCGTCTAAAGAGAGAGAACGATTAATTTGGAATTAATCGATGAATTAATATATTCGATATATTAAACGAAATTAGATTTCAACGCGGAATTAAAATTAGATTTTAATTCGGGCAAACGAGTTAATTCAGAATTAATTCGTTAGCGACGTAAATAATAATTTCGCCAGGCGTAATTATTTATTTAAATTCGATTGAATTAACGTCGCGACGTAAGCTCGGTATTTCGGAAATATCGAACCCGAACGCGTGAGTGCACGTGGGCCCACTTTCATTGGGAAACGTGTGGGGCCCACATGACACATGTCATGTTATGCATTAACTTTGACACTTGTCATATTATGCTTATTTGACACTCTAATGCTTTGCATGGAGATTGTGTACATTGCATTCAATGGTAATGCATGGAAATGAATTGTTTGACACTCTAAGCTATTGCATGTGTTGTGTCATAAATTTATTATTAATTTAATAAATTATGGCATAAATATAAATTGATTTTTGGTAAATCATTTTAACTTAATACACAATTTTAACTCTCTCAATTCCTCTCTTCCTCTCACGAAAATGGACTGGTTTGGAACTGGTTTTGGGCGTGAGTTAAAGGGAAGCAAAGAGTGATTCTCATGGTGAGAAATCAAGTGCTAGCACACTACGAGTCTTGCGAAGGTGGTAGGGAGGTTTCCCCATGAGACGAGATCCATCCGACGAAGATTGGAGCTCCGTTTCTCATCTCAAATTTCTGTTTTTGGAGGCAGTGGACTGCATGCAGTGGAGCTCAAAGGCAGTGCATTTTTGGGCATCATTCGTCTCCAAATCGACATAACCGATCAATGTGAGTATTCCGCTACCTCCGTTGATGTATTCACGCATGTTTCATGACTTGATTTGATCTTGGGACCTTATAGAAAACCAACAAGAAATCCATTCAAGAATGTCGTTTAGACATCCATCTATCAAATCTCGTAGTCATGGTAGGCGGCTATAGCTAATAAAATATTAATAGACTTCAACATCGCAATTGGTGAAAAAATTTCATCAAAGTCGACATGAGGTTGATGTGTGTAACTTTTTTCAAACAAACGGGCCTTGAAAGTTTCAATATTTCCATTAGGCTCTCTCTTCCTATTATAAACCCATTTACAACCGACATTAATGATTCCTTCCGAAAGAGGAACCAAGTCTCATACTTGATTCTGATGCATAGATTCTAACTCTGATTTCATGGCTTCCCGCCATTTCACAGAATCGGTGACTAACATCGCTTTTATATAAGTCCTCGGGTCAGTCTCTTCTGCAAAAGCGTATCAAGACCGATATCTTGTATTAAAGACAAGCGCTCATGAGGTCTCATGACCCTACTCGACCTACGAAATGTGTGCGTTAAAGATCATTCACATTCTTGAACCTTATATTTGTTGGAATTTGCTAAGCATCCCAAGATCATTATCAAGCAATGAAAATAACATGTGAATACATCAAGGAGTTGCGAAATACTCACAATGATCATTTGAGGTGATGCGGTGAAGAACAAAATTCTTTTTCTCCCTCCTACAGCTCACGGCAGTGACTGAAATGGGCTCATCCATTTTCGGCTTTGGTCCAAGCTCCAAGATCCAAGCTTTGTCAAGGTGATTCCATGCTCATGAAGTGAGTTCCCTATCACCTTTGTATGGCTCCTATGTGTGCTAGCACTCAAGAAATTTGCCACAAATTTCCCTAGCTTCTCATTAGCTCTCGGTAAACCAGAAAACAGAAGGAAGAAGATGGTCCAAGGCCGAGTGAGAGAGAGGAAGATTTTGGCTCCCAAAACCGTGAGAAGAGAGAGAGAAAATTGGAAATATGTATTAGTTGGTTATTGATTTCAAAAATCAAAACATATACCAAATAATAAAATAAGAATATATGTCATTCAAGCTTTCAAAAACCTTTCCAACCACTTCCATCAACTCACATCACTCAATCAATCAATCAAGTGACAAGTTGTCACATCACTCAAAGTGACTAATGATTTGACGCTTGATGCGACTAGCGATTTGACGCTTGATGTGACTTGCGGGCCGCACTCGAATTCAAAATACGAATGCGCTCGCAAACAATCCCGAGCTCAGGTTCGCTAATTCCAAATTAACAAATTTTTCGTTGCGACGTAAATAAATGATTATGCTTAGCGAAATCACTATTCACGTCGCTAACGAATTAATTCTAAATTAACTTGTTCGCCAAAAATAAAATCTAATTTCAATTCCGCCTCGAAATCCAATTTCGTATAATATATCAAATATATTAATTTATCGATTAATTCCAAATTAATCGTTCTCTCTCTTTTAAATGATATTTTATCCTAGATAAAATATCTCCGAAATTAATCCCAGATTAATTTTCTCTCTCATCTAATTAATCCAATATTAATTAAGTGCGAGTCATACGTCATCGGTGAATCTTTGGGAAGCGACCCATGAGATCCCCAGATATGTTGGCAGTAAATCGGGTCGTCAGACTATCCGAACACGTAGGTACCTAGTACTACGTTTTTACCGATTTACAAGACAAGGTTGGCTTCTAGCAAAGCGCCATACCTACCCAATTCTCCAGAAATATCCTTACAGGAATAAGCTATCTATATCAGGCGTAGTATACGTAGTATTGCGTATTTCGATCCAGTATCGGATGTCACATGCTAGGCCCGGGGCTGGAATTGTGTCTGTCTCGTACGAAGCACATATCAGATCTCTGGTAACTAGTCTCTATAATCGGATATACATGACCTAGTCATAATATCCAGATAGATGCATCATATAAGAGAACCAGTCCCGTATCTTACGTGACCATCATCTCCACTATGACTGGAGTGATACTTCCGTCTTGACATCACACCCAACACACTACGATTCTCAATATACCCAGCAGAGGCGTACACAGAACCTGTTAAAGCCCTAGACGACCAAAACCAAAGTATATTGATTGTCGCAAGTATTAGCGGTGCAAGTCTCAGGTTAAGACCAAATACACCTACCCTGATTTCGGACTTCCATAGACACATAGTCATACTACCAATGGAATTCCGAGGAGGTCTATCCAGAGCGAAGCTGTTTCCCGTACCATCGGTAAAACACAACCTCTTATCACACTTGCATGAGTATCATATACCCAAATATATGAGAACTATGTCGTTATGCCCTCACAACGCGCACAAGTGTAATACTAGTCTTTTACGCATTATCGATGTCCAATCTCGATAATACTCTGACTAGGGATATTTAATGATTTATCCTTTGTGGATTGATACTGTCTCATATCATCTCAATCCAGGAACAAATCATAAGGACCTCCTATCATTTATACATCTTGGTGATCTAATCACAAAAGATAAGAGAGCAATCTCCTTTGTCACATAGTTAATTTGTACAACAACACCATGATCTGTACAAATAGTGACGCTATGGGTCATAACTGTCCAACAATCTCCCACTTGGCCTATAGCCAGTCACTCGAGTGTCTGACACCCAAACTATGTACGGTTGGCTCAAATTGCTGAGAAAAGGCTTTCGTCAACGAATTTGCATGATTATCATCTGATGCGATTTATACGATCATCACATCGCCACGATGTATGATCCGAACGAATCAGATGAATAATCGAAGTATGTATCTGGATCGTTGATGAGACCATTAATTCTATAGCCTGCGTTGTAGCCTAGCTCAGCTGCTAAAAGAACTATATCTAATCAAATTAGATTTATTATCAACCCAAATGGCTTCTATTGCTGCCTCAACTGCAACAATAACCCGCATTTGTTGTTTATTCGGAAACAGTATCTTGCTTGGAAGATTTCCAGCTCACTGTTCCATTATTCAAACTGTATAGTACTGTTTGCGACTTATAGTCGTTTTTATCAGTTTAAGAAACTTGCAGTAGTGATCCCAGTCACTTCAAGTTTTCCATCTCCATAGTAAAAGACAACATCCTTAGTTCTCTAAGAAATTAACGGATGTTCTTAATATTAATCCAGTGATTATCACTTGGATTGGCCTGTTTGTGAATCCATATGCTCAAAGCGTTTGAGACACCAGGTCGCGTATATTTTTCAATGTACGAGTTCTCGGAGAGTTTTAACAACTTTAAATCTATCCCAGTAGATCTTTATTCCTAGAATAAAGGTTGTTTCTCCCAAGAATTCTACGGAGAATTTTCTCGAAAGCCAAGCTTTCGCCGATTTTTATTATGGGAATTTCATTTCCGAGAAATGACATATTATCATTATTTATAGGACTTTTTGTCAGTGCGCTCCCACTAACCTCCTTATATACACAAGAATCATTTTCGTTTTGAATTAAATCATACACCATTATGATTACATCAAAACGATAATTCCAAGAACTCTTTCCTTGCTTCAATCCATACATGGATCGAATAACCTGCAAACCTTGTTCGCTAGTTTAGGTACGACAAAACCGTCAGGATGTTATAAACATCCTCCAAAAGATTTCCGTTTCCGGAAAGCGATTTTGACGTTCAGCTGTCATATTTCATAAATGAAACATGCAGCATCAGCAAGCATTATCCAAATGGATTTACCGTGGCAACAGGTAAAAGGTTTCGTCGTAATCTACACAATGTTGATAACTATACTTTTTCGCTACAAGCCTAGCTTAGTACGTTGGTATGTTGCCTTCCATGTATGTCTTCCTTGAATACTTATATAGTACCAATACACACAATGCCTTCCGGTACATCAACTAGTGTCCAAACATAGTTGGTATACATGGAATCCATTTCGGATTCATGGCACTTTGCCATAATAGGGAGTCGATACCTTGTATCACTTCCTCATATGTAGTCAGTTGGTATACCTCAATAAGATTGACCTCTGATGAGGTGAGATCAGAAACCCATACCCCAGGTTGTTTCCTGACTCTCTCTGAATTATGCGGTTCTTGTGTATTCGAAGATTATTGGTGTAGTTTCATCCTTGATGAACTATTTGTGTTCCAATAAGGAATCGGTGCCTGGAATAGTATTACTCTGATTTTCATCGAGTTTTACTATTCTCCCACTTACCACTGCATACAGGTATTCCTCTTAGGAAAACCGCATGGTCAGCAATAATTAAATTGTTCTCATGTGAGTTGTATAAGTACTATACTTTGGTTTCCCTAGGATAACCTACAATTGGCACTTATCCAATTTGGGTTCTAGTTTGGTATCATCCAAACATATGCCTAGCATTCCCAAATCTTCAGGGATGAGAAAACATGGTTTCTTTCCTGTTCATATCTAATATGAAGTCTGTCAAACAGATTTTTATGGAACCTTATTCAAAATAAGTTCTGCACTGTTTATGCGTATCTGTTGAAGGAAATGGTAGCTCAGAGTGACTCATGATTAACCTTATCATGTCCAACAAAATTTGGTTTCTCAGTTCGGACACACCGTCAAATTGATGTGTTCCGGGATGAGTCCTCATTGAAAGAATACTATACTCTTTCAAGTATATGAGAAACTTATTGCTTAAGTATTTTCATCAAGGTCTAACCATGATGGTTAATACTTTAGCCGATCTGTTTGTCTATTTCGTGTCGAAACTCTAAAAGTTTTCGATTTGTGTTTTGATAGAAAGACATAACCATAACGCGATGCCACATTCGTAAAGGTCACGAAATATTCATATCCACTTCTAGCCTAGCTAGACATGGGCCCACTTGCTTCACTATGAACTAGGGCTAACAGATCGGTGACACTTGCACTTTTACCAAGTAAAGGCGTTTTAGGCACTTTGCCTAATAAACTAGATTCGTAGACTTTATTTGAATGGAATCAAATATGTCCTAGTATCCACTCTTCAAAAGTGTGGATATACGAGTCTTGTTTTATTGTGTCCCAGACAACAATGCCACTTTTAAGTTTCTTCTGATCAAATCAGTTTGAGCTATTTGTTTGTCATGTTATATGTTTGAGATTTTATTTATATTCAAAATATAAATACTGTCATTCACATCTAATGTGTTTATCTCAATATCATCTTTATAAAATAAAACACTTTAGTGTTATATAATATAAAGGTAAATTCGCAACAGATTATACACTGATATAGAGATAATTCCTAAACTTAGGTATCTACGGTTGAAACAATGACTTTCATCCCATTTTCGATTCGCAGATTAATCTCAACTGAAGTCAGTATCCTGCTCATAGCAGATTCTGCACATCAGTACATATTTATGTACCACACTAAGTATTTAAAATCCAATTTTAATACTAGTAGTGAACACATTTATGACAAACATATTTGAAGTCAGAACCTTGCCCGTCTTCAATTCCTTCATGTCTGTTTTGTTCAAACGGCAGTCACGCTTCCGCGATCCCGTTTGCCACAATCTAGGCAGACATTTTGGGATATGTCCTTTATCTTCCCAGAAGATTATAATGATTTTGCCTTTGCCTATTTCAACACCCAGAAGCCTTTGGCCTAGTCTTGGCTGACTAGAATATCAAAGTAAGGTGCGCCTTGCGCTACTTGCCTAATTGCAAACAATGACTTTATCTCCTTGAGAATAGTCATTAACTCTCCAAGAGTTTATTATTGCAATTTAGTACTTCTAAAATCTAAGAATAGATCTAAGAATATCCTTCAATTTCATTATCATACTTTAAGGATCTAATCCTTAGTTCTGAATAAGAAATTAAGGAGTCTATTTGACAAGTTTAATGGATTAAGCATTAAAGTTATCATTACATGAATATTCCAAATATCATGCACTACTATTTGCTTAACTCCGGGCTTAAGCCTAATATGTTATTTTATCAAATAAAGTAACTTATTAGTTTCCAGGACCATCCTGAAATTTTATTCCCAATTTAAAAATTAAATCATTTAAATACATTTTCCCTAGGATTATGTTTTAAATGCTAATCTTTCAATTTTATCTTGATTTTAATAGTCCAACTATTTAATCAACGATTTCGGTACTATTCATTATAATGATTACTATAGTCCAACTATTTAATCAACTATAATTTAAATTGTTTGAATACAGTCCAACTGTTAATTAAAACAACGATTTAAATATTAGTCCAACTAACATTTAATTTATTTGACGAATGATGTTAGATTGAGCGCATATGGCAAGTAATTAAACGAATATTGAAAATTCAATACTTGCCTCCCACTATTTTTCGGCGAGCCTCTAACCCTCTGTCGAGTACTTGGGAAATCGTGTTTCCTAGTGGGCTAGGATCCCGTTAAATATCACACAATCTTGACTTTGGCCAACAAATTGTATGATAATTAACTAGGTAGATCTCTAAGATCAATGGATCCCATCCAATTCCTAGATCCAGTAGGGGGACATCCAAGTCCGAAACATATAATTATATATGCCAATATATCCAATATATTGCCTAACCTTTTTCCTCTGAACCAACTAAGCCTTGTCTTTGGCACAACAAACTTAGTGATCTTAGTTAAGCGGAACCCATTGACCATGGAAAGCTTCGTAATCAATGTCAATGGACAAGAAATGGTCTTGACTTTGGCCAACAAACCACAACTTGGACAAGACACCAATATGGAATAAAGCCTTCGTGATTCAAACACATCCTCGACGGACAAAGGTATTGACTTTGGCCAACAAACCAATGCCAGTCTTAGATCTTGAGTAAGAATCACTTAATGGAAGGAAAAACGCTTAATATTTTGTGAGGGTTTTTCGCGTGCAAATTGGCAACCAATTTATTATCTTTGCTAAGGTCTCATCGATACACCCTTAAACATGCATTCTAAACACATAATAAAGCGCGTATAATTAAATAATAATGATATGCAGATGGATACTTTACACATTGATCCTAGATCAATTCTCTCATTTCCCTCTCCCGCTAGCACATGTATTACTTCTACCCGTTACACTACACTTCCAAAGAAACCTCATTTACATTGAGGGGAATAGGTGAGAAGAGAAATACATAGAGTTGAGAGGTAATAGGCTGGACAAGCAGGTCCAATTAATAAATTCTAAATTTATTACAACAATTTCCAAAATTGCCTCACCCATCTAATATCCATCTGATATACATTATTCATGCATCGCAACCATGTATTCACACAAGCATGTTATCAATCAATCTAATCAAATTAATTAATCTGATAATTAATGACCATCCAATGTTCAAACAACGATTTGATTTTGCGCGAGTCAACTCGTTTTGCGAATAAGTACTCAAAGTACGTATTCTTGAATTAAATTAAACTACAAAATTAAATCCAATTTAATATGTATTTAATACTAATTCGCTATTTAATTCCAAATTAAATATTACACTTTATTTGATGAACCTTACGACTTAAATTCCAAATTTAATTGTTACGGGTCTCAAAGCCCGATTAACGTCCACGTTAATTTAATTAAAGTCCAATGGGCTTTCATTAATTTCATTAAGGCGTGGACTTTTGGTCAACATGGGTCAAACCCAATAACCAAAGCCCAATCAAGAAGTAACCCCTATAAGCATAGAAATCAATTAGGCCCATTAGGCCCAATTAAAATACTAAGGTCCATTAGTCGCATTTGGACTTTATGGATATGGTTTTGGGCCCAATTGGATCCAACCAATTTAGCCTAACCTAACTTAGTACAACCAAGCCCAATTAGCCAATTACAACTTTTAAAGCCCAAATCCTTTAACCCATTTAATCAAACGCAAATTTCCAATTTCATATTTAATTAAACTAAAGTGTGTGCCATAATTAATCACCCAAATTAATATTTCCAAAACATCAATTAGTATAATTAATCATGCTCATTAACAACAAAACATGTCCAACACATTTTATCAAAAATCAAACCCAATTTCATGCTATAATGCTCTCGGCATTTGGGATTATTTGTGTCCGATTCGGTTTCAATCCAATTCAATCCACAATCGACATTAATCAACATTCCCAATTGATTCAACTCATCCAATGAATCAAAATCAAAAAATTCCAAGACACAAAATAGGGTACCATTCTCGGCCAAGCTAAGAATTTTGGGCAAAATTGTTCCAAACCAATTTTCATGAAATTAATCCAATCAAACTTCAATTCAACATCATTTAAGCATACTTAATCATCCAATTTCATCAAATCATGCTCAAACATATTTTACCCAATTTTAACCCTAATATATTTTCATGCTTAACCTTGCTCATAGATACTATTGTTGGAATTTGCTAAGCATCCCAAGATCATTATCAAGCAATGAAAATAACATGTGAATACATCAAAGTTGCGGAATACTCACAATGATCGGTTGAGGCGATACGGTGAAGAACAAAATTCTTTTTCTCCCTCCTACAGCTCACGGCAGTGACTGAAATGGGCTCATCCATTTTCGGCTTTGGTCCAAGCTCCAAGCTCCAAGCTTTGTCAAGGTGATTCCATGCTCATGAAGTGAGTTCCCTATCACCTTTGTATGGCTCCTATGTGTGCTAGCACTCAAGAAATTTGCCACAAATTTCCCTAGCTTCTCCTTAGCTCTCGGTAAACCAGAAAACAGAAGGAAGAAGATGGTCCAAGACCGAGTGAGAGAGAGGAAGATTTTGGCTCCCAAAACCGTGAGAAGTGAGAGAGAAAATTAGAAATGTGTATTAGTTGGTTATTGATTTCAAAAATCAAACAATTACCAAATATAAAATAACAAATATGTCATTCAAGCTTTCAAAAAGCTTTCATACCACTTCCATCAACTCACATCACTCAATCAATCAATCAATCAAGTGACAAGTTGTCACATCACTCAAAGTGACTAATGATTTGACGCTTGATGCGACTAGCGATTTGACGCTTGATGTGACTTACGGGCCGCACTCAAATTCGAAATGAGAATGCGCTCGCAAACAATCAATCCCGGGCTCGGGTTCGCTAATTCCAAATTACGAATTTTTTGTTGCGACGTAATTAAATGATTATGCCTAGCGAAATCACTATTCACGTCGCTAAGGAATTAATTCTAAATTAACTCGTTCGCCCGAATTAAAATCTAATTTCAATTTCGCGTCGAAATCTAATTTCGTATAATATATCAAATATATTAATTTATCGATTAATTCCAAATTAATCGTTCTCTCTCTTTTAAATGATATTTTATCCCAGATAAAATATCTCCGAAATTAATCCCAGATAAATTTTCTCTCCCATCTAACTAATCCCAGATTAATTAAGTGCGAGTCATACGTCATCGGTGAATCTTCGGGAAGTGACCCATGAGATCCCCGGATATGTTGGCAGTAAATCGGGTCGTCGGACTATCCAAACACGTAGGTACCTAGTACTATGTTTTTACTGATTTACAAGACAAGGTTGGCTTCTATCAAAATGCCATGCCTACCCAATTCTCCAGAAATATCCTTACAGGAATAAGCGATCTATATCAGGCGTAGTATACGTAGTATTGTGTATTTCGATCCAGTATCGGATGTCACATGCTAGGCCTGGGGCAGGAATTGTGTCTGCCCTGTACGAAGCACATATCGGATCTCCTGTAACTAGTCTCTATAATCGGATATACATGATCTAGTGATAATATCCAGATAGCTGCCAGCATAGAAGAAACAGACCCGTATCCTATGTGACCATCATCTCCACTATGACTGGAGTGATACTTTCGTCTTGACATCACACCCAACACCACTACGATTCTCAATATACCCAGCAGAGCGTACACAGAACCTATTAAAGACCTGGACGACCAAAACCAAAGTATATTGATTGTCGCAAGTATTAGCGGTGCAAGTCTCAGGTTAAGACCAAATACACCTACCCTGATTTCAGACTTCCATAGACACATAGTCATACTACCAATGGAATTCCGAGGAGGTCTATGCAGAGCGAAGCTGTTTCCCATACCACCGGTAAAACACAACCTCCTATCACACTTGTATGAGTATCATATACCCAAATATGAGAACTATGAGTTATGCCCTCACAACGCGCACAAGTGTAATACTAGTCTTTTACGCATATCGATGTCCAATCTCGATAATACTCTGACTAGGGATATTTAATGATTTATCCTTCGTGGATTAATATTGTCTCATATCATCTCAATCCAGGAAAAATCATAAGGACCTCCTATCATTTATACATCATGGTGATCTAATCACAAATGATAAGAGAGCAATCTCCTTTGTCACATAGTTAATTTGTACAACAACACCATGATCTGTAAAAATAGTGACGTTATGGGTCATAACTGTACAACAATATTCCTCCTGTGGTTCGTCAGTTATAGGTTTAACTTCATCAAGTTCAACTTGTCTATGATCACCTCATTATGCCAAAAATTCTACTTCTAGAAATTTTACAAAGCGAACTTCGAACACATTTCGACGCTCGAAATCATAGAATAAATATCCTTTCGTATTTGAATGATACCCAACAAACCTAAAATTTTGCCCTCGAGGTAAAAGCTTATCCTGTTTGCCACTCTGACGTAATTCAGGGCAACCCCAAATCCTAATATAATTAAGGTTCAATTTCCTGCCAGTCCATATCTGATATAGAGTCGTAGAAACAACTTTATAAGGAACTTTGTTCAAAAAATGAACTGCAGTGAGGAGCGCATAGCCCCACAGGTAATAAGGTAAATCTGTATAACTCAACATAGAGCAAACCATATCCAATAAAGTTTGATTTCTCTTTTCAGATACTCCATTGTGTTGTGGAGTAAATTGTAGACACTGGTTTTCGCCTGAAGCCCACAATTGAGAATTCGTAGGAGTGAGACACTAGCGATCCTGCAAGACAAAGATAGAGTGAGCGGAAACCTATCCACCGATATGGTGGATGCATAGGCACTCCGACGCTCAAGTCAGTAGTGAAGACAAACAAAGAGCAGTGGAAGAACAAGGTTTGGAGTTACCTCGACCTTCGTTGACTACTGTGAGGGCGGTGGGCCGGTGTTTAGAGGGTGAAAAGCTCTGAGGGCTCTGATTAGAATGCTTCCAAAAACTCTCTCTGAATCTGAGTTCTGCCACTTTTTATAGGCTATTATGAGGTGGATCTCATTAATACACTAAATGGTAAACTTTTCGGTGTAAAAAAAGGCTAATCACGTGGGGGTAATTAATACATTTTTTGGTTTGGTGGTTGGAAGGTCAATAGGTTGTGGTGTAGGATCCTCCTAGTATATGGGCCTGAGAAGCCGAAGAATTAGCTATCTAAGGGATTCGGGCTTTAGATAGGAATAGTTCAAGCCTTTCGGGCCATATGAAGGTTAGGTATTTAGGTTTGGAATGATATTAGGCTAGAGATGAAAAGATGATTTTCTCTTGGCCTAAATTTGGCTCGTACACCTGGAGGAGTATATTGAGAGAGAATCTCATTCTTTTTTAAATAATCAGTGAACTCACCGCTCATCTATCACCACCTCGATCTGATCGTAGGCACTTGATGAATTTTCCAGTTTATTTTTCCACTTCATTTCAGAAATCTTTGAACCTTTCAAAAGTTTCTAATTTATATTTCATCAAATAAATATAAACATATCGTGATAAATCATCGATGAAGGTAACGAAGTATGAATAGCCACTATGAGCAGTAAGACTCATGGGACCACATACATCAGAATGAACTAATTCCAACAAGTCAGAGGCTCGATGTCATACACCAGAAAATGAGGCTTTTTTCATTTTTCCCTGAATGCAAGATTCAAAAGTTGGGTAAGGATCAATAGTGAGATTCTCAAGATTCAAAAGTTGGGTAAGGCTCAATAGTGAGATTCTCAATTAAACCATTCTTAACCAACTGGGTCAGGTGTCGTACGCCAATATGACCAAACCTTATGTGCCATAATTCAGTATTATTAATATTACTATTGTCATCGATGCTAGTGATTCGGTTCTGGTTAATGTTCATAATCTTCTCGTATATTTAAATTCATTGCTGCTATAAATATGGTTAACTTTCCTTTACACTGCTTGTTCTCTTAGCATGATTATACTTAGAGTATTCTACTTTCGGTTATTCCCATAGTTTTATTTTGTCAGGTATTGTCCTCGTCTCAAAAATATGTATACCTAGTTTTTCTTTGGCCCTCTCTATGTTATACATCAATAAATCTGTTCCAGTCCATACTTCACCTTGTTTCTTAGCTAGGTATATTGCATGGAACTTATTGGTTATACTCGCTACCTTCTTTCTGTTTCCTATTTGATGGAATTCTAGTCTTATCTTAACGCTAAGAAAGCTTGTTATTCTGTAGTACTACTAAACTTAACCATCAAGAGTTTATTTTAGTACCTATGTACCTCCATCATTGTTTATTTAGTACTTTTTCTACTGTCGTCTTACCTCGACAGTTTCACCTCAAACCTTATACTTAGCGTTCCTTTCGTCTTCTCCCCTACTCTATTCTATACTTGGAACTTGTGTGATCTATGTCTCTGTCTCCTTATTCGAAGGATATCATCTTCCACATGTCCTTAGTCATGTCTAACGCTGGTTCTTTTGTATTTCGTTATTGCTTGACTAATGCTTTCTCTCTTCATCATTTCATCTAGATAATTTATGTTCTAAATCTTTTACTTAGAGCTATTTTCCTTTTTTATCCTGCCCTAGTACTAAATCTGAAGGTTTTATATTTTGGTCTATGTTCACTGCGCATTCACTTGTTTCTGGAATTATCTTGAGGAGAACATCGAGGCCCATATTTGCTGATGTTGTCTAACGAGGGTTGGGAGGGTGGGGATTGGTCCTGAAGCCTTTCCGGTTATGGGGATCTCACTAGCTACCTGTGCTGTAGTTGTACGTGCTGCTCATCTATAGCCTTCGACTCCCATGTTTTCATATCTGGTGTTGGCCCTCACACTAAGGTACTTCTGCTAGGTACTATCTGAATTTCCTTCTTCAATTTTTACTCTTGATTCGTTTTCGACTATTGATCTTACTTCCCTTTATTGAGAACCTTCTTAAGCGTCATGCTCTTTCAAACTCCTACCGTACTACCTCTGTTATTATTCCTACTAAACTCAGTTCCTTAACCCTTTTAGTCATTACTTCCTTGGAATCTCTCCATCATCTTTGACAGGTTAGGGTATTACCACTAATATTTTGGTTCGGGTGTTATTCTGTTACTAGTCCTTCCATTCTAGTATAATTGGGGGTTCTTTACAAGTCGTATCTCTAACTCCTGGGAGTCGTTCTCTGTGTTTCTTTCTCTGGCTCCTTACTCGTTTTAGCCTTTATCTCGTGATTCTTGTCTAGGTTTTGTTCAACTTCTTGGTTCGGCTATCTTGCTGTCTCAAAATATGTTTATCCTATCAGTCACTCTTCTTTACTTATTCAACTTCTTACTGGGCTCTAAGTTGGGGGGTGGATATATATTCACATGTCTATTTAGATGTCCATTTACTTCCTAGAGTAGAGCTACTGGAAATAAAATTTATCATTCGTTCTGTTGGAATCATCATCGACTCTTTCTTTTCCATAACTTTTACCAACTTTTCTGAATTTTCCATTTACGTTGCTCTCTCCAAGATACATTACCTATGTCACTAAGCGTACTGAACTTCTTTGTTACTTTCTGCATCTCCCTTTAATATCTTCATACCATATTTTTTGCCTAAAATATACGCTGTTGAGGCTAGTGCTGGTCCATTCTTCTGGGCTTCTTTCTAGACTTCTACTCTCTACTCTTACTATAGGCTACATCTATGCCATTTAACCTTGTTTTTCGCAGTGGTACTCTTGTTAACTCCCGAGTATCTCTAATCTCATGGGTCTATCTTTTTAATCTTTCACGAATTTCTACTGGTATTGGTCTGATCTATGGATTCTTCTACGTTTGGTATATTATGTGGTCTTCTACTAGTATTGTAAGCCTCGTATTGGCTTGCCTATATTCTTGAACTATGTTAGGTTCTCTTCTTTAAAATTTCAAAAATTTCCTTGGACCTTTTCTAGGTGATCTATTTTTCAATATCTTATATTTCTGTCTTTGGATAAACTCTCGTCGGGCTTCCTTACAGTTATCTTTATCTATGCTGATAAAGGCTGGGACAAGCTTTCTCATATCTATGGATATCGTTGCCTTTCGTTCGGGACTCTATATCATGGTAGAGTTTATTGCTCATGTAAGGTAGGTATAAGATAGGCTCTGTCAGGATAGTTTCCTTAACCGTTATCACTGAGGGGTAAGAATCTGGGTAACTTAGGGTCGTATCTATGTCGGCTTTCTTGGCTGAGACAACTAATCATTTTTTTTCCTATAGGCCTAGGTTTGGGTATCTAAAATCATCATATCCTTTGTGACATCTTATGTCTGTCAAAAATCCAACCCATGACTATCCAAATTTTCTTGCTTCTCTTAGTTTCTAACTATCATTCGTTATTCAGGGGATCTTGCTATCTCTTATGAGGTAATCAAAGCTATTGGATCATCTTGGAAGAATTTTCTAAGGAAGAAATATTACTTGGATGGAACAAACCTTACTTAAGTCTTCTCAATATTTTACTCTTGCTCAGCTTACTATATTCTCTTTTAATACTATAAGTTCTGGTTGTTTTCTTCATCATCTATTTTTGTGTCTCTACCTCTTACTACCTCTGGTTACTTGAACATTTATGTATCATTCCTTACATTTCTTATAGCTTTCTCTTCTCACTCCTTTATGTGAATATTCTCAGAACCTTACTATATATTCTTATAACTTGTTTTAAATTCCTGTTATTAAACGAAGATGACTACAAAAGGATTCTTAGCTGAAACAAGGATTACGATAACTTTATTAGAAAGAAAATTCAAGTAGCATTATGATTGCTTACTAACCTTTCTATAGGACTTGAGCCTCTGATTATGAATAACATTATTATTCTCATTTCAAAGTTAAACTTATGCATATGGACCATCGCCTCAATTAGTAACACATATATGTGTCGCAATGCTCAAAACTCAATACTCAATAACATTACATTTATACTCTTCAAATGGACACTTCTAACTCTTACACATGCAAATTATACTAAACATATATCTAATACAAGACTTTACTCTGACTCTGAAAGAACTCTGTATCTGACTTGACCTGGTGGACTCAACACCCTAGTGACTGCCATCAGTATCCAACTTCTCGAGCTCGTCCTCCGAGTAACCTGTAAAACGGAAACACTGGGAGTGGGGGGGTTAGTTCGTTTGAATGACCTAGTGAATGGACAGTTTAAACTAGGAACTAAAATGCTTTTTGAAAATCTATGGTTCTAAAACCAAATTCATCTCAAATCATCGCTTTTGAAATCTCTTTCATTATCTGAAAACAATTCTCTTTCTGGAAACTTTTTTGATAACTGCTTTTGGTCGGTAAATCTTTGAAATTCTCATAAAATAGTTTCTTATGAAAGCTCTTTCCTTAAACCATCTTTTCTGTAAGTCTGTCTCTGAAAATCTGTTTCTGAAAAATCTATATATGAATATCTGCTGAAAACCTGACGAATGGGGGTGCTACGTATTTTCATCCCCTCATATGCCTAAACTAGTGGTTTTGGGGGGTTACGTATCATTGTCCCCAAGCCACTGAACTAGAGCTAGGTGAGTTGATCCATGCTATCATCTTGACCCTGAACCTAGGGTCTAGGGGAGTTAAGTCTCGTCGTCCCCCTAGCCCTGAATCTAGGATCTAGGGGCGTTACATATCATCATCCCCCTAGTCCTGCTCTACATATGCACATGTCATGCCCGTCAATTCCATATCTGTACAAAGTTGCATCTGAGGTGGGTTTTCCCCTATGCCTCCAAAAATCATAAAACTCAAGCTTTTGAAAATCAATTTTTCTAAAACATCATCAATCATAAACAACTATAATAAAACAATGTCTAACGTCTTATATGCGAAAAAAATAAGTTTGATACCAAAATAACTAAATAAAATCAGTTTGAGAAAATGGTCCACTCACCAATCAACTTGTATTACCCTTAACCTTGAATGTAACTGAGTTACTTTTGATCATGGATGCAACTGAAAGGATTTCTGCAGAAAAAAAAATTGTCATGTATTCGAGTATGATTAGTATGTTTAAACTAAGAAACCATTCATAATCATGTATGTTGTGTGAAGTTGTATGTTGGTATGAAATCTTTAGGGTGCCCTCTAATATGATATCATAGAACTGAAATGTCTAAACTGATCTTCGAGAAAATGGTCTCGCGTCGCGATGCCCACTGGGCAGGACTGAAACAGAGAGCAAATTTTTGTTCCGAGTCGCGACGCTGGACGTTACGCGTCGTGATGTCCATGAAAACAAAACCGAGGCAGAGGGCTGTTGAGTTTCAATCAAGTCCCAAAGATCATAAATCATGCATAAACGAGTTGAATACATATCAAAGGAGGTGCGGAATAACTCACATTGATCGGTAGAGATGCAACAAAGACCACGAACGCACTGCTCTCCCTTGCTCGGCAGTGAGCTGCGAACATGGTGGACTACTCGGCGTGAGGAATGCTTCCTCCTCCAAGAATCGGCCATTGATGGACACCATTGAAGCTCCAAGCTTCAAGCTTCCAAGCTCACGAACTCACTTCCCTATCACCTTTGTATTCCTCCATGAGTGTGCTAGCACATAGATCTTGCAACAAGATCATTGCTTCTCCAATTTCTTTCGGTCAAACCAGAGAAAGAGATGAAGAAATCGGTCCAAGACCGAGAGAGAGAAGATGGGTTTTTGGCTCCAAAGAGTGCCAAATCCGTAAATGGGATAGAGAGAATAATTTAGAAAATAAAAAAATTGTAAAAGTTTATATAATTTCCAAAATATTTAATAAACCATTTACTTTTTCTATTTCAAAAAGCAAAGCATTAAATGCTTGTCTATCACCTCAAATCAATTCACATCAATCACTCAAATGTCACATCACTCAAAGTGACATGTGATTTGACGCTTGATGTGATTTGCGATTTGACGCTTGATTTGACTTGCGTGCCGCACTCGAATTCGAAATGCGAATGCGCTCGCAAACAATCCCGGGCTCGGGTTCGCTAATTCCAAATTAATGAATTTTCCGTTGCGTCGTAATTAAATGATTACGCCTAGCGAATTCACTATTCACGTCGCTAACAAATTAATTCCAAATTAATTCGTTCGCCCGAATTAAAATCTAATTTCAATTCTGCGTCGAAATCTAATTTCGTTATAATATATCGAATATATTAATTTATCGATTAATTCCAAATTAATCGTTCTCTCTCTTTAACGATATTTTATCCGAGATAAAATATCTCCGTAATTAATCCCAGATTAATTTTCTCTCTCATCGAATTAATCCCAGATTAATTAAGTGCGAGTCATACGTCATCGGTGAATCTTCAGGAACCGACCCATGAGATCTCCGGATATGTTGGCAGTAAATACGGTCGTCGGACTATCCGAACACGTAAGTATCGCGTACTACGTTTATACCGATTTACAAGACAAGGTTGGCTTCTAGCAAAGCGCCATGCCTACCCAATTCTCCAGAAATATTCTTACAGGAATATATAGATCTGTATCAAGCGTAGTATACCGTAGTACTGTGCATATCGGCCCAGTATCGGATAGTCACGTGCTAGGGCTGGGGCTGGATAAGTGTCTGCCCCGTCCGAAGCACATGTCGGATGTCTGGTAACTAGTCTCTATAATCGGATATGCATGACCTAGTCATAACATCCCGATGGTTGCGCAACACTTAAGAGCACTAATACCGTATCCTGCGTGACATCATCTCCACTATGACTGAAGTGATACTTCCATCTTGACATCACACCCAATACACTACGACTTTCTGATAAACCCAGAAGTGGTGTACGCAGAACCGGTTAATGTTGGATAATATGACCCATAGCGTCACTATTTGCACAGATCATTGTGTTGTTGTAGCAAATTAACTATGTAACAAGGAAATTGCACTCTCGTCATTTTGTGATTAGATCACCATTGATATATAAATGAAGAGAGGTCCCTATGATTAGTTCCTGGATTGAGATGATATGAGACAGTATCAGTCCACGAAGGATTAATCATTAAATATCCCTAGCCGTAGTATTATCGAGACTGGACATCGATAATGCGGAATAGGCTAGTATTGCACTTGTGCGCGTTGTGAGGGCACAACGACATAGTTCTCATATATATAAGTATTGGATACTTGTGCAAGTGCGATAGGAGGTCGTGTTTCACCGATGGTACGGGAAACAGCTTCGCTCTGGATAGACCCTTCGGAATCCCATTGGTATTTTGACTAGGTGTCTATGGGAGGCCGAAATCAAGGTAGGTGTGTATAGTCTTAACCTGAGACTTACATCGCTAATACTTACGACAATCGGTAAACTTTGGTTTTGGTGGTTGGGGGATCTTAACTGGTTCTGTGTTCACCTCTTCTGGGTTTATCAGAGAATCGTAGTGTATTGGATTTGATGTCAAGACGGAAGTATCACTCCAGTCATAATGGAGATGATGTCACGCAGGATACGGAATTAGTGCTCTTAAGTGATGCGCATCCAATCGTGATATTATGACCAGGTCATGAATATCCGATTATAGAGACTAGTTACCAGACATCCGATATGTGTTTCGGACGGGGCAGACACTTATCCAGCCCCAGCCCTAACACGTGACTATCCGATACTGGGCTGATATGCACAATACAATTGTATACTACGCTTGATACAGATCTTTGATATTCTTTGATGAATATGTCCGGAGAACTTGGGAAGACTTGGTGCTTTGCTAGGAGTCGACCTTGTCTCGTAAATCGGTAGAATGTAGTACTTGGTACGTACGTGATTCGGATACTCCGACGACCGTATTTACTGCCAGATTATCCGGGGATCTCATGGGTCGCTTCCCGATAATCCACCGATGATGCACAACTCGCACTCTTGAATAATCTGGGATTATAATAGAGAGAGAGAAAATTAATCTAGGATTAATAACGGAGATGTTTTATCCAGGATAAAATGTCGTCTAAAGAGAGAGAACGATTAATTCGGAATTAATCGATGTATTAATATATTCGATATATTAGACGAAATTAGATTTCGACGCGGAATTAAAATTAGATTTTAATTCGGGCAAACGAGTTAATTTAGAATTAATTCGTTAGCGACGTAAATAATAATTTCGCCAGGCGCAATTATTTATTTAAATTCGATTGAATTAACGTCGCGACGTAAGCTCGGTATTTCGGAAATATCGAACCCGAACGCGTGAGTGCACGTGGGCCCACTTTCATTTGGAAACGTGTGGGGCCCACATGACACATGTCACTCTAATGCATTGCATGTAGATAGTGTACAATGCACTCAATGTTATTGCATGTAGATAGTGTACAATGCACTCAATGTTATTGCATGGAAATTGAGTGTTTGACACTCTAAGCCATTGCATGTTTTGTATCATAATTTTATTATTAATTTAATAAATATTATGGCATAAATATAAATTGATTTTTGGTAAATCATTTTAACTTAACACAAAACTTCTTCTCTCTCATTTTTCTCTCTTCTCTCACGCCCAAGGGGCCACAATGCTCACTGTTTTTTCATCTCAAAACCGTGACATTGAGGGAAGCTAGAGTGGATTTTCATGGTGAAAATTCAAGTGCTAGCACACTTACAAGTCTTGCGAAGGTGGTAGGGAGGTTCCCCCATGAGACGGGATCCATCGGACGAAGCTCGGAGCTCCGTTTCTTCACTCAATTTTCTGTTTTTGTAGGACAGTGGACTGTTGCAGTGGTGAGATCAAGGCAGTGCGTTTTTGGGCTTGAATCGTCTCCAAATCGACATAACCGATCAATGTGAGTATTCCGCTACCTCCGTTGATGTATTCACGCATTGTTTTCATGTCTTGTTTGATCTTGGGACCTTAGAATAAACCAACAGTTAAAACCATGTACCACCAAGACCAAAGTCTACCGATTGTCGCAAGTATTAGCGATGTAAGTCTCAGGTTAAGACCATACACACCTACCCTGATTTCGGCCTCCCATAGACACATAGTCATAATACCAATGGGATTCCGAGGGGTCTATCCAGAGCGAAGCTGTTTCCCGTACCATCGGTGAAACACAACCTCCTATCGCACTTGCATAAGTATCCAATACTTATATATATGAGAACTATGTCGTTGTGCCCTCACAACGCGCACAAGTGCAATACTAGCCTATTCCGCATTATCGATGTCCAGTCTCGATAATACTCCGGCTAGGGATATTTAATGATTAATCCTTCGGGGATTGATACTGTCTCATATCATTCTCAATCCAGGAACTAATCATAGGGACCTCTCTTCATTTATATATCTATGGTGATCTAATCACAAATGATGAGAGTGCAATTTCCTTGTCACATAGTTAATTTTCTACAACAACACAATGATCTGTGCAAATAGTGATGCTATGGGTCATTTTGTCCAACAAGGGCATCCTATGTTCGATCATCACATTGAGTGTTGAGCATCGCGACGCTTACACGAGCAGAACTAGAACAAGGGCTATCACTTTGTTACATGTCGTGACGTTAGCCTGTTGGCGTCACGATTAGGCCCAAATATTTACTTCCCAATGTCAAGCTTACCCAAATGCACCTCCAACTCCCTCACACTATAACGTTACACAAATAATTCTTTAGACTTCAATATTAAAGCAAGCTAAACCAACACTCCGTCATCAAATTAAATTTTTAATCTCATAACTCCAACTTAGCTCAATGCCTAGCATTTAATAAATTGGACCATTTCTTAATACAAAATCCATTTCCAAGTTGATTATCCACCTTAATACAATCACTAACATGCCAACCATACTAACATGACATCATCTTATGAAAATACTATAACTTAATTCTTGGGTCAAGTTTCTTTACCTCAACTTATTTGATTTTCTTCATCCTTCAAGCCTTCTAAGCTTGTTACTTCTCTTCTTGGCTTGTTGTAGGTTTCTTTGCATTTGCTCTTCTTTGGGTTTGAAAAGAAAATGGCACATTCTCTCTCTTTCTCCCTTCTTTTCTTCTTTTTTCATTCTATTTTCTTCTCTCCCAATATTTATCTTCTTTCAAATTTTTTATGATGCATGAATAGTAACCTTTATTTATACTAGGGACTGATTTGGCTAATTTGAAGAATGATTTTATTGAAAAAAAACTAGAAACGTTGAGAATTCTCTAGATGGGTGCATGAGTACTATTCATTCTAATTTTTAATCTATATTTTTGACCTATTTATGATATGATTTTGGAAAAATATTCAAAATGAAAGTTGTAGGTATCGGTCTTATCTTTCCGACGGTATAAAGTTTATAAACATCAGAGATTGTATGAAAATGTTACGGCCAAAATAGTACGGGCTATCTGAATTTAATCTTGGAATGAATTCCTTATCAAAACTGCGAGGATTTTACTGAATGTCCAAAAAGTCCTTCCATGAGCACAAACATATTTGAACATGATTTACATCATGCCTCTGATAACATAATAGTCGTCAACCTCTGATAACGTACAAGTCGTCAGGATTACCGGGTATTATAGATTAGTTGTATGTCAACCACTTTGATTTTATCCAATTAAATCAAGCCAAATACACATATTATTATATATTTGTAATTATCAAAATATCCTCTAATGATATAGGTATTTATGAAACTACAACAAATCCATTGTGTGATTTTGGATTAATCAAATTAATCCAAATTGGTCAAAGTAAATAATTAATTTTATACAATAACACTTAATTATTTGAGTTGATAATTATAATATCAATTATTATTTATGATAAAAAATTATCGGCTGCCCAAGTGCTCAATAAGTACACTTTATATTGTGGGGCTCTCTAAGTCGAGACATGTGCATCATATAAGCCTAACTTATATATACGCAATTCTGCCACCTCCGAATTTGTAAAGAACACGAACGACCTTTTTGAACTATACAGGTCGAGGTCATCACATATGTTTAATAATCCCTCTGTCGTAGGCTATCCGAGTTGTGCTTAGGAAACATAGATTACACCATCAAATTTTCGAGGCACACATATCATGTCGACATGTCCACGATTCTTTACAATTATATAGAACACCATTTCTGATATATGTGATCCATCCTAGGTAATCCCCTTTGACCAAAGCCTTAAGAATCGTGACTTAGATACATGGTTACGTAAACCCATTATGGTACACATACGGGCTGACAGATCATATCTTTATACACACTTCATTAACGAGTGCATCGGTCCAAACCGAACGAACATCTAGCGGTCAGACCATGAAAGGTCTCTGACAGATATGGCATCAAAGTGTGGAGGATCACACACAAAATCAATTATATCTGTGGATGCTGGATTTCGGCCAAGGTCCACAATCGAGAATTTGTAAGTTACGGGCACTAGCGATCCTGCAAAATAAAGTAGAGTGAGCAGGAGTATACTACCCACCGGTGTGGTGGGTGTCGGGGACACTCCGACGCCCAAGTCAGTAGTATGAAATGTGTAGTAAATAAGTAAAATGTGAAAGTAAGGTTTATTATTACTTTGAACTCTTTGGGTGGCCGTGAGGGCGGTGGTAAGTGTACAATAGGATGGAGAGCTCTAAGAGAGCTAGTGTCAGAGAGCATAGGCTTCAATGTGAGAAGTGAAGCTTGAATGTGAGAAGTCTCCCATATCAGAAATCAAGCCCCCCAGACCTCATGAATAAGGCTTCCTTTTATATGTGGAGAAAGATGAATTCTCTGGTTTGGCACATGGGAAAGGGGTCCCCATAACATGTTTATTGTCTCTGCTTTCGGCGGGGGATAATAATTTTGCATGTGGAGTTGGTTTTGGTGGTAAAGTAGTTTGTTCTCAAGCTGATGGTTTTTTTATGTTTTAATAATGGAAAGTTTTCTGGACCGGGTCACTATTCTGGGCTGTGTTTGGTGCTGGTTCGGAGTCAAAGGACAATTTTACCCTTAGCCTAAATTTGGCCCATACAGTTTGTCCCATACTCTCTAAGTAAAGAAGTCCTTGATTTGGAGAGTATTTTATGTATGTCGTACGAATCATTACTTGTAAGAGTACCTATCAAGAATGCAGAATTCTAGGTATTTTCCTTTTTATCGTCTGGGTTTAATGTCTTCTATTCGTGAGGATAGAAGAACTGCAGAGTCTTTTCAAGTTGTCTGGTCGAAATGTAGTCCATGTCATGAAATTGACTCGACATGAGCTATGGGGGGATGTCCCCAATCGACTGAACCTGCTGAAGGTTCAATGTATATTTTACACGACATTAATCGTTTGGATGTTGAATAATCCATGTCTTCATTTGACTCGACATGAGTCTATGGGGGATGTCCCCGGTCGACTTAACCAGATGAAGGTCAGGACAATCTCCATACTACTGGTCAAGGACCAGGAGAGTATTCAAATTTTTCTAGACCAGATAAAGGCCATATGTTGACTCTACATGAGCCATGGGGGATGTCCCCAGTCGACTGAACCTGCTGAAGGTTCAATGTATATTTTACACGATATTAATCATTTGGGTGTTGAATAATCTATGGCTTCATTTGACTCGACACGAGTCAATAGGGGATGTCCCCGGTCGACTGAACCAGATGAAGATCAGGACAATTTTCATACTACTGGTCAAGGACCAGAAGAGTATTCAAATTTTTCTAGACCAGATGAAGGTCATATGTTGACTCTACATGAGCCATGGGGGATGTCCCCAGTCGACTGAACCAGATGAAGGTTCATGAGTATTCACACGACATAGTGTCGTATGGACTGTAGGAAGTCCATGTCTTCATTTGACTCGACATGAGTCTATGGGGGATGTCCCCGGTAGACTAAACCAGATGAAGGTCATGACAATCTCCATACTACTGGTCAAGGACCAGAAGAGTATTCAAATTTTTCTAGACCAGGTGAAGGTCATATGTTGACTCTACATGAGCCATGGGGAATGTTCCCAGTCGACTGAACCAGATGAAGGTTTAGGGTACACTCCATCCGATGGGGAGTCTTCAATATCATATGGACTAAGAGTAGTCCAGGTCTTCAACTATGTCATATGGCTTAGCTTGCAAATTTCAAAACCATAATCATGGAAAGTAAAGAAAGGAGAACATTGATACCTTTCGTCTAGAGGATTTATCGAGTGACTAGTCAACTGCTCTTCAATGTAAGAAGCATACTCTGTTTGACTGAAACAATGAGAGATCCTTTACTTGAATGTTGTGTCGACTGGGCAGAAGGTTGATAATGATGTCCCAAATAGAGGATGTTTCATTGTCTTATGTATCAAGACGAGCACACATATTGATGAAGGCACAAGGGAGTCTACAGATACCAGATCTGATTGAGGTCTAAGAAGATTTCATTCTACAACACTTGAAGAAAGTACATCAGAGTCTACACTCCATATGACCCAATGAAGGTCCAAGAAAGTATACACACTCCATTATATCAGATGAAGGTACATGGGAGTCTACACAATCCATTATACCTGATGTAGGTACATGGGAGTCTATACACTCCGTACATGATGAAGATCCACGAGGGTCTTCATTCCTCATTCTACAGGATCTGACATGAGTCAATGAGGATCTTTACTCTACTAGACCTGAAGAAGGTCTATGAGAGTCTTTCATTTCTCACACTATTAGATCTGATGAAGGTCCATGATACTACTGCCGAATGGGCTATCAAATGGATCTGATGAAGGTCAACATTCATTCTCCGGATGAGGGTTTATGAGATTATGGTCGAATGGAAATGACTTTGATGAAAGTCCAAGGAAATCATCACTCACTCTTCTGACGAAGGTCCATGAGACTACGGTTGAATGAACATGTCGTATGGACTTGACGAATGTCTATCAAGGTTATCACTCATTTACTAGACCTGAAGAAGGTCCATGATGCTACAAAGGAATGAACTTGATGAAAGTCATCAAGATTATCTCTATTCTACGAGACTACTGTCGAATGGAGTTTTCGAATGGACTTGATGAAGGTCCAAAGAGGCCATCACTTACTATATTAGACCTGAAGAAGGTCCATGAGAATTTTCACTCTACCTGACCTGATGAAGGTTAGGAGACCATTGTCGAATGAACTTGTCATATGGACTTGATAAATGTCTATCAAGATCATCACTTACTATACTAGACCTGAAGAAGGTCTATGAGAATTTTCACTCTACCTGACTGATGAAGGTCAGGAGACTACAGTCGAATGAACTTGTCGTATGGACTTGATAAATGTCTATCAAGGTCATCACTTACTATACTGGACCGGAAGAAGGTTTATGATGCTACAATGGAATGAACTTGATCAAAGTCATCACTCCTCACTCTTCTTCGAGACTACTGTCAAATAGAATTGTCGAATGGACTTGATGAAAGTCCAAGGAGGTCATTACTCACTATAATAGACCTAAAGAAGGCCCATGATACTACAATGGAATGAACTTGATGAAAGTCATCACTCCTCTCTATTCTACGAGACTACTGTCGAATGGACTTGATGAAAGGACTTGATGAAAGTACAAGTGAATCTTCATTCTACCTAACCTGATGAAGGAAATGAGACTACGGTC
This sequence comes from Zanthoxylum bungeanum, assembly GCA_019454045.1. Classification (NCBI taxonomy): domain Eukaryota; kingdom Viridiplantae; phylum Streptophyta; class Magnoliopsida; order Sapindales; family Rutaceae; genus Zanthoxylum; species Zanthoxylum bungeanum. The sequence goes on along the minus strand of SKCR01052201.1, from coordinate 82,103 downwards.
GAATCAACCTGATGAAGGTCCATCTGAACCGTCACTCTACCTGACCTGATGAAGGTCCATGAAGCTATGGTCGAATGAACTTGATAAAAGGACTAAATGAATCTTCATTCTACCTATCCATGATGCTATTGTCTAATGGAACTGACAAAGGTCCATGAGACACGGTCGAATGAACCTAATGAATGTCTATGAGAATCTTCATACCACCAAACCTGATAAAGATTGGTTGACTGAACCTCATAGAGGTTCAAGAGAATTTAATACTACATGTACATGAGACTACTATCAAATAAACTTGAAGAAGGTCTAAGGAAATTTCATTCTACCTGACCTGATAAAGGTTAGGAGTCTACGGTCGAATGAACCTGATGAAGGTCCATATGGCACAGTCGAATGAACCTAATGAATATATATGAGAATCTTCACTCTATAAGACCTGATGAAGGTCATGAGACTACGGTCGAATGGAGTTTACAGCTGATGATATAATCCATCCATTTGTAGTGTGGAGTAGATGATTATCTTCATATGTAGTATGGATTTGATGAATGTCTATCAAGGTCATTACGAACTATACTAGACCCGAAAAAGGTCAATGATACTACAATGGAATGAACTTGATGAAAGTCATTACTACTCACTCCTACGAAACTACTGTCGAATGGAAACGTCAAATGAAACTGACGAAGGTCAATGAAGCTATGGTCGAATGAACCTGATGAAGGTCTATGTGAATCTTTATTTTACATGTCCTGATGAAGGTTAGGAGACTACAGTCGAATGAACCTGATGAAGGTTCTTGAAGCTATGGTTGAATGAACCTGATGAAGGTCCAAATGAATCTTCATTCTACCCGACATGATGAAGGTCAGAAGACTACGGGCGAATAAACCTGACGAAGGTTCATTAGGCTATGGTCGAATGAACTTTGATGAAAGGCATTACTCTTCACTCTACTATGAGACTACTGTCGAATGGACTAAACTAATGGACTTGATGAAAGTCCAAGGTCATCATTCCTGATTCTACTAGACCTAAGAAAGGTCAAAGAGGCGTTCATTTCTCATACTACAATCCTCACTCTACAGAACCTAACAAAGATCAGTGAGGGTCCATGGTTGAATCTTCATTTTACCTGTCCTGATTAAGGTCAGGAGACTACGGTGGAATGAACCTGATGAAGGTTCTTGAAGCTATGGTCGAATGAACCTGATGAAGGTCCAAATGAATCTTCATTATACCTGACATGATGAAGGTCAGAAGACTATGGGCGAATGAACCTGATGAAGGTTCATTAGGCTACGGTCGAATGAACTTTGATGAAAGGCATTACTTCTCACTCTACTATGAGACTACTGTCGAATGGACTAAACTAATGGACTTGATGAAAGTCCAAGGTCGTCATTCCTGATTCTACTAGACCTAAGAAAGGTCAAAGAGGCGTTCATTTCTCATACTACAATCCTCACTCTACAGAACCTAACAAAGATCAGTGAGGGTCCATGGTTGAATGGACCTTGTGGAAGTCTAAGAATAATTTTCACTCTACCTAACCTGATGAAGGTAATGAGACTACGGTCGAATGAACCCGATGAAGGTCCATGTGAACCGTCACTCTACCTGACCTGATGAAGGTCCATGAAGCTATGGTCGAATGAACTTGATGAAAGGACTAAATGAATCTTCATTCTACCTATCCATGATACTATTGTCGAATGGAACTGACAAAGGGCCAAGAGACACGGTCGAATGAACTTAATGAATGTCTATGAGAATCACCACTCTACTAGACCTGATGAAGGTCTAAAATAATTTTCATACTACCTAACCTGATAAAGGTTGGTCGATTGGACCTAAAGGAGGTCCAAGAAAGTTCTTCATTTGACTAGGCATGATAATTGATTCCATATGTAGTCTGGAGTTGGTGGTATTAAATCACATTGAGATGATAACTAACATTTGATTTAGTCTGGAGGAGTTGACAATCATTCCAAGTAGTCTGGAAGAGATTGGAATTTTCCATGTAGCCTGGAGTTGATGGCCATTCACCTCGTCGTATGACAATCTTTCCATGTCTGTGGGAGCTAAGAAGTGTGCTCAATAAAATAAATTTACAAAGCTTGAGTGGTGTAGCATGCAGTTTAGCTTTGATTTTTGTCTTGTCGAGTGACACGTTCTCTTACTGCCGAGCCTTTATTTGTGTCCTTCAGAGTGGCACATTCGTCTAATGCCTAGCTTGCATATTAGTGTTGTCGAGTGGTATATTCTCATAGTGCCAAGCTTTGACTTTTCTTTTGTCGAGTGACACATTCACTTACTGCCGAGCCTTTATTTGTGTCCTGCTTTTGGCATTTGGGCTTGAATGCTTTATCTCAATTTTTGTTGATTTTGATGAAATCTTCTTGTTGGATGATTAAACAGTCAGATCTGAGCTTAATCTTCGATCTTGAATGCATTTGCTGAATTGAATTTGGGATTTTAGTATGCTTTGACCGAAGTTGACCTCTGGCTTTCATAAAAAATCCATCATGTTCATCGGCAATTACAGGTTTTGATCCATTTTCTTTAGTTGTTGAAATTAATAGACTTGGTCGGATCAGAATTTGAGCTGGCTTGACCTGGAATGGAGTTCTTCGTGTTCTTCAACAAAACCAAGGTTTGATCCATATTCTAGATAAAATTAGTTGAAAATTTTGTTTGTCATGTGCGCCATTTGACATGCCCGTGAGGCTCTTTGAAGTCTTGTGGCTTTGCATGGAATGGGCCTGGTTTGTTGTTGTAGGTTTGTCATGTACGCCACTTATTAAATCATGACCTGGTTTGTTTCGACTGGGCCGGTTGGGCCGGTGAGTTGGAAAAGGGTAGATTAGGTGATTTTAATGTGGCGTTATTGTTGATTATTGCCACGTCTGAGGGGCAACTTATTTCTTCCGCCTAGCTTGCTGGAGCTCTCTAGCTTGACCATGCCTATGGGTGACGTCTTTGGGCCTGATCTTTTTTTGGCATGGTCCTGCAATTTGTAGGAAAATGATGATGTCTAGGCCATTTCAAGTCTGCTAATTCATTGATTGAAAATTTTCGTGGGCTTTGTGAAAGTGATTTTGTGGAGGTGTTCAGCTAGTTTGACATTCAAACTGGAAGTCGAGCTGGATTAACTCAGCGGTTTTTTTTTTTTGCAAGTAGTGTGCCTATCGACTCGGCCGTGAAAATACCAACCACATTCCATACGATTGGAATCTATATGACTTGTTATTATAACTCCTTGCAGGGCCACATTTTCTCTCTCCATAGCTTCACGTGCTAATCCCGCTAAAGGTTCTTTTCGGGCTTTGAATCAGTGGGATTTAAAGCCTTGGTTGGGCTCTACAGTGTGGGCCATATTGGAAACAAACAAATTTCATGCCCTGGGCGTCAATACCCAATCTCCAACTTCTAATACCAAAAACCCGATTCCAGAACATCCCAATATACCAACCAGCTGTGTTATCACCCCTTCTACCAAATGCGCTTCCATGTCTCCAATACCCAATTGTTTGGCTCCTCACTCCTCTCCCAACGATAATTTATTGAAGAAAGGATTAAGGTCCATGAAAATCTTCATTCTACTTCATGTAGTGTACAGGAGATGACAAGTCTTTCATGTCTTCTGGAGGGGATGAGAATCACTTTAACGTCGTCTGAAGAAGATGACACTTCATTCATGTCTTATGAAAGAGATTGAGGTTCATCTATGTCGTATGGATAAGATAACCATCCACTCATGTCGTCTGGAGTGGATGAAATTCCATCAATGTGGAATGGAGAAAATGATAATCTTTTTATGTTATCCAGAGGTGGTGACAATCCTTCCATGTCGTCTGGATTTGATGGCCATCAATCTTGTCGTATGGAGAGTATGACAATCTTCACATGTAGTGAGAGGTTGATGATGATCCTTCTACGTAGTCTGGAGGAGACAATCATTTTCCATGTCGTATGGAGAATGTGACAATCTCCATATGTATTTTAGAGTTAATAGCAATTCATCCATGTCGTATGAAGAATATGATTATCCTTCCACGTCATTGGGAATGAGTGTCTGATGTTATCTCGGCTCTGATTTTCTTTATTGGTAGTTGACTTCAGGTAGACTAGAGAGAATTGCTCTTTGAACTCCTGCATTTCTTTTTGCATGGAAGAAATGACTTGTTATGATCGGTCGGCTGGGGAAATATTGTTGAATGCTTCTAACAGATTGGATTAGATGATAAGATCATCGGGGTGACTTGTAGTCTCGTGCCTTTGAAAGGTTGAAGAAAGAATTATGTTTCAGTAACAATTAAAGATTACCGCTGGAGCTTTACATGGCTTAATTTTCATCTTTCTTTGATTGTAACAGTTTTTGTAGAGCGGCTAATTGTGCTACCACATGATCTGGCGTCTGTTTGTTGCTTGAAGCCATGTACAGTTATGTTTACGAGGATCGTAGACTGGGGGTCTTTGCTTGCTATGAATTGTTAAGGGCCCCACGGTGGGCGCCAAATTGTGGATGTTGGATTTCGGCCAAGGACCACAATCGAGAATTTGTAAGTTGGGGGAACTAGCGATCCTGCAAAATAAAGTAGAGTGAGCGGGAGTATACTACCCACCGGTGTGGTGGGTGCTGGGGACACTCCGACGCCCAAGTCAGTAGTATGAAATGTGTAGTAAATAAGTAAAATACGAAAGCAAGGTTTATTATTACCTTGAACTCTTTGGGTTGCCGTGTGGGCGGTGGTAAGTAAGGGGATGGAGAGCTCTGAGAAAGCTAGTGTCAGAGAGCAGAGGCTTTAATGTGAGAAGTGAAGCTTGAATGTGAGAAGTCTCCCATCTCAGATTTCAAGCCCCCCATACCTCATGAATTAGGCTTCCTTTTATAGGTGGAGAAAGATGAATTCTCTGGTTTGGCACATGGGAAAGAGGTCTTCATAACATGTTTATTGTCTCTACTTTCGGCGGGGGATAATAATTTTGCATGTGGAGTTGGTTTTGGTGGTAAAGTAGTTTGTTCTCTAGCTGTTGGTTTTGTTATGTTTTAATAATGGAAAGTTTTCTGGACCGGGTCACTATTCTGGGCTGTGTTTGGTGCTGGTTCGGAGTGAAAGGACGATTTTACCCTTAGCCCAAATTTGGCCCTTACAATATCCTATAGTCAAAATATCACATATGCTACTCGATTCGAGGAGATTCCTATTAATGGTGGTGTGTACTTCCAACTATTAGGAATTGACACACTCACAAAATATTTTTTTACTCCCCAAGTATAAGAGTGTTGAATCAATAAAATAACCCAGTAAGTCCGGGGTCGATCCACAAGGAATAAATATAATAAAATAAAATAGTAATTTGAGTGAAAAGAAAAGGCTGAATTGTTTGAAATCATGAGCAATTTTAAATTGAATTGCAATAATAAATTAGAATACTGAGGCTAGGGGATCCACTCTTAATATTTCAAATATAGAGAAATTTTTCTTTTTATAATATATAAATTATCATTATTACCCAGTTAATTTACTTAACTAATTAATTTTGCCAAAATATATAAAATCAATCATAAAGACAGTGATAACAACTGTCTATAACAAGTCCAGTTAGGTACTCAATTATACCAAATAAATAAAATCAGCCATAAAGGCGGTAACAAAGTTTGTCAATAATTAATCCATATTTAAATTACTATTTCATATAATATGGGGTAAAGTATTAATTGTGCCAACCAAAATTTAATTGTCTACTGCGAATCAAGAAACCTTCAAATATAAGAGAAGATTAAATATTATTTTTAGGATTACAATTCATATATTATAATATAAGTAAGATTATTTATATTCTTCATATTTAGAGTTTCATCATTTACCCCAGCAGAATGAAATTAAATACTCATGCTTTGAATAAAAACACACATAATTTTATTACTGAAAGAAAAAAGAAATTACAAGAAAATAAAACAAACAAGACACTTCTTCCAAATTCTTCAAGAGAGAAAATAAAAGAAGCATAAACAAAGAAAGGTGAGTACCTCTGTTTATAGTGGAAGTGTTCATCCTTCAATTATTAATTATAACTTTCAAAATCAAATACAAACAATAAACTTTTACTAATTTACTTTTTTCTTTTTTCTTTTTTATTTTTTTAATCTTTGTTGATCATTTTACAAATATTTGTCACAATCCACCTAAGGATGGATTGTGACATTTAAACTTTTTTTAATTTTTTTTACTTTGTTTTCAAATAATTAAAATTACATGCAACACACATTGGTTTCTTCACCAATTTCGACCTTGAAAATATCATAACTAGAAAATCTTGTAAGAGTAAAGTTGTAGATATTTGAGTCTTCTTTCAATTGGAACTAGAATGGCCTCAATCCGATATCGGAGTAAAACGATATTGCCAAATTATGAAACTTGCACAAAGTTAGAATTTCCGAAATTGTACACTGTTAGAACGCCCTTTCAAGTTTCTGGCCTCCAAAATTTAAATGTCACGTCCATTTTTCTAGTTATACATCCAATGTTTTATTGCACCTACATAAGAAATAAAAATCACAATAAAAATATATATAACATAAATTTAATTATTATTTCACAAATGTGCTATAATTAAGGGGATTAATGAAACTACAAATGTAAAATAATTAATTTTCCTTTTAATAAATGTACATTTTTTATTGTTCATCACACCCACAACCAGCTTATTAATAATTCCTAGTAATTTAAGCGAAAATTAAAAATTCTTATCGAAGTTGATCATAATTTTTATTTCTTTCTAAATTATCAAATAAGCAAATTCTCATGTACTTTTTACCCTTCTTCCATACACCCATAAGAGAAAGTATCAATCAATTAATCGTGCCCACAATATTCATAGTTTGAAAATAGAGTAAGATTTTTGACCTAAAGTTAAATTAGAATTCACATCTTTTGGCAATAGTAATTTATTTATATACAAAAAATATATTTTTTTAATAATAATACATCTTTAACCCTTGTAACGGGTTTGGGCCAGTGACTCTCAAACCAGTTGGTTTTGGGGCACTAGGTATTAAAACACCGCTATGGACTTAATTGCTCGGATCTCTGATGAGCGGAAAATATATCAATATTAACCGCCCATTTTACTTAATATTTTGTTTAGTTTCTCGGGTTTGATGAACGTTTTGATGTTTTTTAGTTTATTTTGCAGATAAAATAATATTGGGACACAATGAAATCATTTAGGACGAAATGTGGGTCAAATAAGAGCAAATATTGGACTTGACATATTAATTTTGGAGATTGGAAACTTGGAAGGGCGTTTTAACGAAATGCAGTTTTGGAAATTCCAATTTTGCGCATCTATCGTATTGTGGGCATAACTTTTTACTCCGATATCGGATTGAGCTGATTCAAGTTCTAGATTAAAGAAGACTCAAACATCTACAACTTGGAAAGGCAAAATAATTTCGAATTCTGAAGATTTCATACTCGAAATTGATGAACCATCCAAAAGTGTGTTGTGTGTAATTATTAAAGTCATTTTCAAAGCAAAAAAATAAATTAATAAATTAATAATAAAAATTATCAAATCACCACCAAACATGATAAGAAATTAGTGGATCAATTAATAATGGATTTGGTAGAGGAATTAGTGGAGCAATTAGTAAAGCAATTAATAATGGATTTGGTGGATGATTTGATGGAGGCAAAATTTTGCCTATAAATACCAAGCCATTTCATTTGTAAATTCATACTTTCTTCTAAGGAATTCCTTAAGAATACTAAGAAGATTGTATCTTTTTTGTTTATTTATAGCTTTCAGTAATTAATTTCCGATTTCGCACTTTCTTTTCTTTACTTTTCAGTTTTTACTTTCTGCAATTTACTTTTATGCACAGTACTTTTCTTTCTTTAATTTTCAGTTTTTACTTTTTAGTAATAAGGAGGTAACTCCCCTTTGCTGGGGTAAAAGGTAAAACTTTTATTACTAATATTTAGATTAATCTCCCTTAATTATAATATATAAACTAGTTAAAACCTGACTTAACGAGGATATCGCCATATTGGTCGGTTGGTAATTATTTAAATTGGTTTTAACCTGACTAAACTGGATACCGCCTGATTGGTCGGTTGGTAATTAATTATTAATTTGACTTAATCTGGATACCACCTATATGACTGGTTGGTAATTATCATGCAAAGTTAATACATTATTTTAAGGGAGATATCTAAAATAGAAGTAATAAAAGTGGATCCTTTTACCTCAGCATTTTCTTTTATTGTACTTTTACTTTATTTACTTTTCAGCAATTTACTTTTCAGCATTTACTTTTCAGCAATTTACTTTTCAGCATTTACTTTTCAGTAATTTACTTTCAGTATTTACTTTTCAGCATTTAATTTTTAGTATTTAATTTCAGCATTTACTTTCCGTCATTTACTTTTCAGCATTTACTTTATGTCATTTATTTTATTTAAGTTTTTACTATCCGTAAATATGTGTTGTAACTAAGTTAGTTATCCGGGGTTGTGATGAATTCTAATATCACCGGTTTATAAGGGGTTATTTTATAGTTTGGGTAATTTAAAGGTTTACTTATTAAGTCTTAAGCTTAATGCGTCTTGTTAATTGGCCACTAATAAGATTGATATGGTAAATCTAAAATAAACTTGACAAAGGAATTTTAGGTTTCAGTCTTAGACTTAATAGCCCACGATCTTCCTTGAGGATAGATAACCCTTTAATAGATTTCCTGATATGATAGACATATACCTGTCGGGCGGGGGTAGCCATAATTGGAACTTAAACTTAATGAATCCAGATAATTTGGTTGACATAGACATATGGTTTAATTGGGTTATACTAGGTATTTGCGTCTGACCATCGACAGAGGCTTTCGTATAATTTAGTGTTCCAGGTTAGTAAACCGATATATTACACAAACATGAAATAACCACTTCATCTTTTAAAAGATATTAGAAAGATTCACAACCCTAGATAGTTTCCTAATATTAAATTTTCTTAAACCTACTTTCGTGCAATTTTATTTACTTGTTTTAAATTCAAAATCATCACCATTTCAAATCAATCAATCAACCTGTTAGATACTAGTAACATTTGACCTTATAAAATTAATATATTAGGTATTAAGTCCTCATAGGATCGATACTTTTTATACTACTTGAACGATATGTGCGCTTGCGTTATACGCGTGTGATTACACACCGGTCAAGTTTTTGGCGCCGTTGCCGGGGACTTATTTATCTTTCACTATTAGTTTTGAGGTTAGATACATTTACTTGTATCTAATTTCTTTTTACTTATTATTTTTGTTTTCTTGTGTTTCAGGTTCTCAGAAACTACATGAGACGAACCAGAAACTTTGAACTCCGACCACTTGACCCAGAAATTGAAAGAACCATCAGATAGTTGAGAAGGGAAAGGCGAGAAGGCCAATAAGTAATCATTAACATGGAACATGAACCTTTGAACGTTGCACCACTGATTCCCATTCGAGACAGAACCATTCCGGTGGTTGACAGACTCATTTCTTGTATTGTACTTCCTCCCTTACCAGCAAATGCGGGTGACATCAAAACATGCATCCAGATGATTCAACAGTCAGTACAGTTTGGGGGAAATGCAACTGAAGATCCTAATACCCACATCAGTAACTTCCTGGAAGTTTGCGGTACTTTCAATTACAACCGAGCAGCTGAAGAAGCAATAAGACTGCTGGTTTTTCCATATTCCCTGAAAGACAGAGCCAAAGCTTGGCTACATTCACTTCCAGCAGGTTCCATCACAACTTGGAACACTCTAGCCACAAAATTCCTTGCAAAGTATTTTCCACCAGCAAGAACTGCAAAGTTGAGAAATGACATCACATCTTTTGTACAACAAGATTCAGAATCCATTTGCGAAGCTTGGGAAATATTCCAAGATTTACTCCGGAAATGTCCTCATCATGAGATCGCAAAGTGGCTACAAGTCCAAACCTTCTACATTGGACTTTTTGGAATAATGAGAACCACAATTGATGCTGCTGCTGGATGAGCTTTGATGGCAAAAGTAGAAGATCATGCCTGGGACCTAATTGAAGAAATGGCTAACAATAATTCATTGTGGCCAACAGAAAGAAGCTTGATCCAACGAATTGCTGGAATTTATGAAGTTGGAGCCAACACATCAGTGAATGCCAAGCTGGATCAGATTTGCAAAAATCTGGAAAATCTTAACATAAAGGTTAATGATGGATCTACAAGTTCACCATTTGGAGGAGCACCTGAGTCAGAATCTTTCAACCAACATAAAGAAACGGTGAATTATGTCAACAATTTCAACAGACAGTGGAACAATCCATATTCCAACACCTACAACCCAGGGTGGATGAATCATCCCAATTTCGCATGGAGCAACAATTAAGGGAAAATGAACAACCCACCACCCGGATTCCAACAACATTACAAAGGCCAGGAGCAGACAAATGAATCAGGAATAACAGAAGTGTTGACCCACTTGAAAAAGATAGAAGCAAAACACGACTCTCAAGCAGCAAGATATGATGTTATGTTTCAATCCCAAGTAGCATTAATTCAAAGTCAATCTGCTTCTATTAAAGCACTGGAGAATCAAATTGGACAACTGGCCAATGCTCAATGTTACAGACCGCCAGGTAACCTTCCTAGCAACACTGAACCAAATCCGAGGAATATGGGGAAGGAGCAATGTCATGCCATCATATTAAAAAGTGGTACTAAAATCAACAAAGATGTTGGAGCCAAAACAACTGTTGAGGAAGTTCCAAAAGAAACAAAGCAACAGATTGAGGAAAATGAAGCAAAGGAAAAAGAACAGATCACTCCACCTCCACCTTTTCCTCAGCGTCTTTCGAAAAATAAACTGGATAAGCAGTTTTCTCATTTCCTAGAGGTGTTCAAAAAGATGCATATCAACATTCCATTTACAGAAGCGTTGGAACAAATGCCCAGCTATGCCAAATTTATGAAAGAAATTCTTTCACGAAAGCGGAGATTGGGAGATTATGAGACAGTAGCATTATCAGAAGAATGCAGCGCCTGTAGGACACATAAATCGGCGACGCTGTCCCGGGCTCGCGGACCGGTTGGGTGTATGGAATAGCCCGCGGGGGAACTAAATCGGAGAAATAACATGGAGTCGCCACCTGATATGAATCGGGAAAATGATTTAAGGCCGCACTCACCCCTCGCAAGGGAAAACCTCAAACTGTTGGGTTCGGAATGGTCCCTTACTCATGCCACTATTAATGAAAGGATTTGTGCAATAATCTAACCAAGCCTAAGCAACATATATTTCCAAGGATAATCTACTTCTAAGTTCATGCATAAAAATGAATTTGAATAACGGCAAGCATATAATTTCATAAACACATTATACTGATAAACATATAGACGCAAATAAACAATCATTGTACAAGCATGCATATTAAAGAGAGGCAATTAAGTGCATAAATATTGAAGAGAGCTAACTAAACATATGATGGGGAAGGGAATGACTAGGGGAACAAACATACATGAAACATGATAAAGGAATCTGTTCAGTGTGTGGGCGTTCGTGTAACATTCATAAACGCGTTCGAATGGTAAACAGAATGCAAGCGTTCGAGTAGCGTTTGATAACGTGTTCGAAGGATAAACAGAATGTCCGCGTTCGTATAACGTTTGATAACGCGTTCGAACGGGATGAGACCTGATGCATGATGCAATAAAATGTATGTGCATTTGAGTAGCGTTCGTAAACGCATTCGAATGGTAAACAGAATACCAACATTCGAGTAGCGTTCTGAGGCGCGTTCAAACGGAAATAAGACAGAATGCATACGTTCGTGTAGCGTTCATAAACGTGTTCGAATGAGATGAGACAGAATGCATACGTTCGTGTAGCGTTCGTAAACGTGTTTGAACGATATGAGAAATAATGCATACGTTCATGTAGCGTTTGGAAACACGTTTGAACGAGATTGCCAAAATGGCATCTGAAATGATGCAAACACATATATGGATAAACAAATACACAATGTAGGGCCTCGTGTGCCCGATGGAACACATTTCACATTCAATCGGGTGCACCTCGTCCGGCGTGGCAAAACATCGTGGAAAAGGTAGCCTTTTAGGTATTTCCCTCGAATAGAGGACCTTTAATCCACCCTAGTTAGCCCATGCGCACAAGAATGCAATGCATGCGTAAATAAAGTAACGATATGAAAAGGGTAAATGACATAATAAAGGCGCGGCAAAACATCGCGGTAAAGATATCCTTCATGCATCTCCCTCAAATAAATGACCTTTAATCCACCCTAGTTAGCCCATGTGCATTATGTTACCATGCATATAAAATAAAGACAACAATAATATAGGACCTCGTATGCTTGATTAAACATATCTCACATTCAATCAAACATACTCCGTCCGGCGTGGCAAAACATCGTGGAAAAGGTAGCCTTTAGGCATTTCCCTCGAATAGAGGACCTTTAATCCACCCTAGTTAGCCCATCATGCATAAATAAGTAACATGTAGAAAGTAATAGCATATTAACGACTAAATCATGCTTAAAAGATAAATAACATGCTAGCAACCCAATCATGCTCGAATACAAGGTTGGATGAAACAAAATGTGTGAATCTCTCAAGTGATACTTGGCATTGTATCCTGAGTGCAAACCGCAATACCTTCCATTCAGATTCGGCTACGGAATTTACGTCCGGGTTTCCATCTGATATACCACAATAGAGAACACATATTCCATTCATTCAAGGACCACAACATATATCAACAAACGACTCTCATGCGAGGGAATTCTAATAAACAAAAAAAATGAGAATAAATAATAAGGGTGCCCTCAGGTCTAACCTCTTAGGTCGTCTCTCGAAAGTGCGTTATACGGCCGTCGGAAGGGTTGGTGCTCCGTAATTCCTCCGGTTCACTGGTCCACTGCCCTCGTTCGCTGCTTCGGTATTTTGAGCTGTCATTTCCTTTATTTTACTGCTGTTTCTTACGGTCGTTTAAGGGTTTTAAAGTGTAGTTTTTTGGGGTCATTGTTTTGCTATATTAAGGGACTGTTTTTTGCTACTGTTTTCAGTGTTTGGGCTGCTGTTTGGGGGTGATTTTTCGATCACTGCAGTGCAGTTTCGGGGACTGTTTCTTTCAGTGGTGGTAGTGAGGAATTAAGTGACTGTTTCGGTGATGATGTTTGCTGTTTTGGAGGGGTTTTGGTGATGATGGTGTTTAGGGGTTATGGTTTCGGTGATGAGAGGAGGAGAATAGAGAATTATTTATCTGCTTCTTGCTTTGCCTTGGGTATGAATGTTAAGTTTATTTCTTTTGTGTTTTTTGTGAGAATGAGCTAGGGTGTGAAAGGTTGGATTTGTGTTTCTTTTATAGGCAAAGGCTAGGGTTTCTAGGTAAGGAAGGGAATCCTAAAAAAAGGAAGTGTCTTGATTGGTTTATGAGAGGAAAAGATGTGTTTAATTTAGGGAGGATGTTATTTTAATTTGATGTTTGATTAGGGAAGAGATATATTTGATTTGTTTTATTTAGGTATGTGAATTATTTAGATTGGAATGTGATTTATTTAATTTAGGAAGGATGTTATTTTAATTTGTGACATGTTTTAAATATTTTAATTATTTTTGGGTGGGTTTTGGTGGGCTAATTGGGTTTGGGCGTGAGGCTAGCAACAAAACCAGAAGTACCGACACCGTTCGAACGCCGATTCGAATGCTACAAGAAAGCCCGCAATCTGCTTGACGTTCGAACGTGTTCACGAACGCAGAACGAACGAAAGCAGTGAACATGTGAATTGAATCTGATGACATACTTATTCTAAATTTCCCCTTCCGACATTCATTTCCCGCGAATTCCGCAACCTAAAGAGTAGTGCCTCCGTACGAGACTCATCATCGGGACTTATATGCAAAATGCAGTGCCTACAGTCGCCCCTACTTTGATGGGACTTGTGCAGTGTGTGACAATGACAATCCTATCAATGTTATGCACGCATTTTTACTTACCTGGCTCGCCAGCTGTTACTTAACTTACTTGTTATCCTGATATGCTTTGACCTTTGGGCTTTGTTCCCAAATTATATTGAATATGGGCTTTGTTCCCGAACTGCGTTGAGAGATGGCTTTATTCCCATGGGCTTTATTCCCGAGCTATTTTGAAAGTGGGCTTTATTCCTCTAGGCTTTGTTCCCCAAACTGTGTTGAAAGTGGGCTCTATTCCTCTAGGCTTTGTTCCCGAACTGTGTAAATATAGGGCATTATTCCCCTGGGCTTTATTCCCGAGCTATTTTGAAAGTGGGCTTTATTCCCCTGGCTGTACTGAATGTGAGCTTTGTTCCCGAATTTGCTGAATGTTGGCCTTATTCCTGATCTGTTGATTATGAGTGGGCTTTGTTCCCTGGCTGTACTGAATATGGGCTTTGTTCCCGAGCTTGCTGAATGCGGGTGTTATTCTCGAAATGTGTTGACTGTGGGCTTTGTTCCCGAACTTGCTGAATGTGGGCTTTATTCCTGATATGTTGATTATGAGTGGGCTTTGTTCCCTGGCTGTACTTAATATGGGCTTTGTTCCCGAGCTTGCTGAATGTGGGCGTTATTCTCGAACTGTGTTGACTGTGGGCTTTGTTCCCGAACTTGCTAAATGTAGGCTTTATTCACGAACTATGTTGACTGTGGGCTTTGTTCCCGAAACTATTTGTCTTTGCTGCCTTTTCCTTTTCTTCAAAACCTGTAAACAACAACAAGACACAAATTGCGTGCATGTGACGTGTATGCATGTATGCATGGTTTTGTTTCCTATTCTGATGGGTTAGGCCTCCCTTGTGCTCTTCGGTACCCTTTGCCTACAAAAATCTTTAGTCGCCCCTTGGGCCTGTTTTCTGTTTCCTTCTTCCAGTTCTTTTCTGGTGATTGGTCAGTCCTCTTTAGTCTCATTTGCTCAAATCTCGTTGTGTCTCTTATTCGTGGGGTGGTAGACTTGTCGCCCCCTGTCTTGGCTTAGCTTTTTGTTCTTCGCTTCTTGCACTAGGTCGAAGTAGATCATGTGATGTGACGTTCCAAAACTGCTGGTGATGTGGGCCTCGACCCTGAGACTCATCCCCAAAACTGATGATGATGCTGATGTGGGCCTCAACCCTGGGACTCATCCCAAAACTGATACTGGTGCCGATGTGGGCCTCAACCCTGGGACTTATCCCCAAACTGATATTGATGTGGGCCTCGCCCCAGACTGATGTTGATGTGGGCCTCGCTTCAAAGATGATGCTGATGTGGGCCTCGCCCCAAAACTGATGCTGATGTGGGCCTCGACCCCATGATTCATTCCTGAAACTGATAACACTGTACTGTTGCTGCTTCTGGTTGGCTTGCTTTTGCCACTTTCTCTTTTTCTTCTTTGAAACCTGTTATTACAAAACAGAAAAAACACAAAAAGAATGCAACTATGTTACGTGTATGCATGTATGCATGAATGAATTTTCTATTCTGTTGGGTTAGGTCTTCTGTTAATCCTCCTGGTGAACGCTCGGCCTTTTCTTCCTCAGGCGAAATAATGCTTCAATCTATCCATGTTGATTGGCTCGGTGAACTCATTCCCTTCCAAATTTTGACAGTCTCACTGCCCCGTTTCCCAATTTCTGAATGGCTACCTTGTCTTTTCTGCTTGCTTCTTTCGGGAATTCCCCGTGTTCTAAGTATCACTGAATATCATAGTTCCAGGGTTGAATGCTTTTGTCAAATATACTCATGTTGCATGTTGAAAGGAAGAGACTCAGGCAAGTAAGAGAAATGAACGTCTTTATTATCATTAAGAAAAGGTTCGAACAAGTAGACAAAATCAATGTCTTTAAAAATTCAGGATCAATTAAACTAGGAGGAACAGCTTCATCATTCGCAGCATTGCCTTCTCCCTTGACTTATGGTTTTCCACTGCTCTCATCCCCTATCATGAAAGAAACTGGGTGGTTGAGAGTTTGAAGGACGAAGCTTTCGGGCAAGCCGGAGTTGATCATGTAGGTGGGTGGTGGAACGGAGTGGTAGTTGGGTAGAGGGTTCATGTGTGTGTTGGGTTGTTCTTTTTTCGGATCGGGTATTTTATGAGAGTCAATAAGGTTTTTGATCCCATGCCTAAGGCGGGTGTAGTTGTCGGTGTCATGGCCTTTTTCTGGATGGAAGTAACAGTAAAGGTTTAGGTTGAGGTACGATGGCACAGGGTTCGGAAATGGCCTAGGTTCCAAAGGTTTTAGAAGTCCTTGCATCTTCAGCTTTTCAAACACCTTTGACAAAGGTCTACCAAGATCGGAGAACCACATGTTTCTGATGGTAGCGACCTCAGCAGTAGCGAGCTTGATCTCAGAAGGCCCCCCAAAAGTCATTCTATTCTGGCCATAAAACTTTCTGTTCTCAGCTTCTTCCTCTTCAATGTCCATGACAGTTTCCCTTAACTGTCGAAAATTAGCAATCATGGAGGGCATCCTCCTCAGCTTGCCATAAATGGAGGGCTTGGTGCCCTTGATGATCATTTTGATTTGGTCCTTCTCTGAGGGCCGAGTCTGCATCTTTAGAAGTTGGCTTCTCCAGCGGTCTACATACTCCTTGAAACTTTCCTCTGGTTTCTGCTTGGTATTCTCCAAAACGCGGACCGACAAGTCGATCACCAAATCTGTAACATACTGTTTCAGAAAAGCTTCTGCCAGTTCCCTCCAATCTTCCTTAACCTTTCTCTCAAGGCTATGGTACCACACTACGGGTGCCCCCTCAAGCGACATCCCGAACATCTTCTGAACTTGGCGCTATTACAGGCCCACTGAACTCATAACTGAAACATGCTGCCGGAGATGGACCCTCGGATCCCCATTCCCGTTGAACTTGGCCATATCAGGCATCTTGAACTGAGCCGGCAGTTATTCTTAAAAGGTCATTGCCTCATAATCTATCAAATCTTCATGTTTACCCCTCATTTTGCGGGTAACTGATTCTACCTAATCTCGGAGCTTCGGTAATTCGGCCTGTGACCCGTCTATTCTTTCCGCTGCATATTCCGCCATGTCATCATCAAAAATAGGAATGTCATCCCCCAACCTATTCGGAGGCTCCTCATGCCTCACATTTTCAGAGTTTCCCCCAGCACGGGGCATAACCATATTAGCCATAGCAGTAGCCAAGGCTTGCAACTGTTCAGTAACCTTGGTGAGATTGGTCTCTAACTGATCTATACGGGATACCTAGTTCTCTGATTCGCTCATGTTTGCTATTGGCCTTTTGATGAGTCTTCCATTTTCCCTAACCCAACGGATATATATGATGGCTCTTAAGACACAAGAGGGTTAACATGATGTATGTATGCATAAGATGCATGAGATACATACGATGCATGGAACATATGAGTTGGCCCACTATCATTTTTAAAGTATTCATTCATGTTATTGCGCGGTGCAAACTTGTCCCAGTTGAAAAGGCCCAACAGGTTTACACATTTGTGATAACATGGTTAAACAACTTCAAATGATAATAGGCTCAAACATAAGATGGCCTATCGGCATTTTAGAAGCTTTTAGCCCAATTGTCAAAGGACACAAACTCGTCCCAGTTTAAATGGCCCAACAAGTTCGCATTTCTGACAAGAAGTCCAACTGCATCCAAATGAGGATGGTCCATAAGCACAAGGAAATAGTTGCTATAGGTCACACAACTCCGGTCTACGTGTGGGTTTGTGGGAGTGTAGACAAAGACTCTCGCTGGTGAAGGATTGCTCACAACTAGGTCTCCCCACTCAAGGGTTCGAGCGACCAAGTGAGTGCACCCAGAGAGAGGGCGGAGCGAACTCTCTTAAAAACCCAAGCCTCTTAGGCTCTTATCGCTTGGTGACAGGAATAAACAACAAGTCCTCCAAATTAGTCTGTCACAACGAGCTACGGGTAATGATTATCTAGATGCCTTCACAACGAGCTAACATGCAGAAAGTAATAGCATACTAACGACTAAATCATGCTTAAAAGATAAATAACATGCTAGCAACCCAATCATGCTCAAATACAATGTTGGATGAAACAAAATGTGTGAATCTCTCAAGTGATACGTAGCATTGTATCCCGAGTGCAAACTGAAATACCGTCCATTCAGATTCGGCTACGGAATTTACGTCTGGATTTCCATCCGATATACCACAAGAGAGAACACATATTCCATTCATTCAAGGACCACAACATATATCAACAAACGACTCTCATGCGAGGGAATTCTAATAAACAACAAAAAAAAGATTAGAATAAATAATAAGGGTGCTCTCAGGTCTAACCTCTTAGGTCGTCTCTCGAAAGTGCGTTATACGGCCATTGGAATGGTTGGTGCTCCGTAATTCCTCTGGTTCACTGGTCCACTGCTCTCGTTCGCTGCTTCGGTATTTTGAGCTGTCATTTCCTTTATTTTACTGCTGTTTCTTACGGTCATTTAAGGGTTTTAAAGTGTAGTTTTTTGGGGTCATTATTTTGCTATATTAAGGGACTGTTTTTTACCATTGTTTTCGGTGTTTGGGTTGCTGTTTGGGGGGTGATTTTTTGATCATTGCAGTGCAGTTTCGGGGACTGTTTCTTTCAGTGGTGGTAGTGAGGAATTAAGTGACTGTTTTGGTGATGATGTTTGCTATTTTGGAGGGGTTTCGGTGATGATGGTGTTTAGGGATTATGGTTTCAGTGATGAGAGGAGGAGAAGAGAGAATTATTTCTCTGTTTCTTGTTTTGCTTTGGGTATGAATGTTAAGTTTATTTCTTTTGTATTTTTTGTGAGAATGAGCTAAGGTGTGAAAGGTTGGATTTGTGTTTCTTTTATAGGCAAAGGCTAGGGTTTCTAGGTAAGGAAGGGAATCCTCAAAAAAGGGAAGTGTCTTGATTGGTTTATGAGAGGAAAAGATGTGTTTAATTTAGGGAGGATGTTATTTTAATTTGATGTTTGATTAGGGAAGGGATATATTTGATTTGTTTTATTTAGGTATGTGAATTATTTAGATTGGAATGTGATTTATTTAATTTAGGAAGGATGTTATTTTAATTTGTGATATGTTTTAAATGTTTTAATTATTTTTGGGTGGGTTTTGGTGGGCTAATTGGGCTTGGACGTGAGGCTAGCAACAAAACCAGAAGTACCGACACCGTTCGAACGCCGATTCGAATGCTACACGAACGCCCGCAATCTGCTTGACATTCGAACGTGTTCACGAACACAGAACGAACGAAAGTAGTGAACATTTGAATTGAATCCGATGACATACTTATTCTGAATTTCCCCTTCCAACATTCGTTTCCCACGACTTCCGCAACCTAAAGAGTAGTGCCTCCGTACGAGACTCATCATCGGGACTTATATGCAAAATGCAGTGCCTACAGCGCCATCATTCAGAGAAAACTTCCTCCAAAGTTGAAAGATTCTGGCAGTTTCATTGTTCCTTGCACCATAGGAGAACATGACTTCGGTAAGGCTCTGTGTTATCTAGGTGCGAGTGTTAACTTGATGCCTTTTTCTATTTTCAGGAAATTGTAGATTGGAGAAACAATGCCAACTTCAGTCTCTCTATAACTTGCTGATATAACGCTTGTATTTCCAAGAGGCGTAGTTGAGGATGTGCTGGTCAAGGTTGACAAATTCATTTTCCCAGTAGATTTCGTTGTCCTTGATATGGAGGAAGACGCAGACGTGCCAATCATCCTCGGGAGACCATTCTTGGGTACAGGTCGAACCATTATTGATGTACAAAAAGGAGAATTAACCATGAGCGTACAGGACCAAGAAGTAACATTTAATGTTTTCAAGGCCATGAATTTCCCAGATGATGAAAAGAATGAGGAATGTTTTAGACTTGATGTGATACATAGTACCGTTTAGAACTTTGATAAAAGGCAAAGTTCTATTGACAAACTTAAAGCATGTCAATTGCCTGTGGAGCCTGAAGATAAAGCGCACTACGTACTGAAGAATCCTATACTTGCACTACAAGCAACAGAAGAGAAAAATTTCCACCAGCTCAACGAATTGGAGGAATTTCACAATCAGCCTTTTGAGGATGCCAAATTGTACAAAGAAAAGGCCAAGAAGAAACAGGATGAGAAGTTAGTGCGCATACAACTGGAACCAGGGCAGAAGGTATCGTTAAACAAATCAATGGTGAAATTCTTCCCATGGAAGCCAAAATCACGGTGGTCAGGTCCATTTGTGATCACCAAGGTTTTACCAGACAGAGCCGTTGAGATACATGATCCTGACTCCAACAAAACTTTCAAGGTTAAAAACAAGCGTGTTAAGCACTACTGGGGAGAATCATTTGAGCGACAAAAAGAAAGTGTCACACTTTCAGATCCAAACTAACGTTCGAGAAGTCACGTCTAGCTGATGACATTAAACTTAGCGCTAGTAAGGAGGTAACCCATGCAATTTGTGTATATAATGTGATTTGGTGTGATATAATTTTGTGTGTTTAGTTTTTGCAGATTAAGATATTTCAGGATGGAAGAAGTTCTCGCAAATCTTCACAAGCAATTTTCTTCTCTCCCTCAAAACTCTCTGATGAAAGTCTACAAAACTCACTTGGAACGGATGAGATTACTAACGATCCATGGTGTTCGTAATGATATTCGTTGGGTAATTGAAGCACGGGTCCGATTGGCAGGTGAGTCTTCTGACTCTTTTATTTCACATCTGTCTAGTTTTGGAAGAAACACCTATGCAAAGAAACGTAGAGCTAAGAAAATGGGTGTTTGTTATAAATGTGCACGCTGGAATTGCAATACTCGTTGTCGTTCTTTAGGAATGGTGTCTAATAATCGCGAAGACAAAATTAAATTCATTAGGGATGGCTTGAGTAATGAGTCTATAGATAATATATCTTCGACTCTTGAGTTGCATCTCAGTGGATATGTCATATAGCCATTCGCAAATTACATACACAATTCCAAAAAGAAAGACAACAATTAAGTCTCGGGAATCTTACTCAAAAATACCTTGTTTGCCAATTTATAAGAAAATTGGATGGGAAGCTTGTCCCTGACGCATAGACGTTAATTAAGCCGTAAATATTTGTAAATATTATATCTCTTTGTCTTTTCCTAATAATTGTAATTTGTTTTGTTGTTTTCTTTTATTTTCTCCGACAGGATTCAGACGTTTTTGAATATCACGATTTATTTTACTGTTAACTAATAATTGTCATTTGGCAGGTACTAGTGCTATTATTTTACTCACCCTTTTCAGGTGTTATAAATTCAACTCATCATTGCACTTTTGAAGACATCCAGAGTAAAACATGGAAGCCACTTCAAGAAGACGAGTTGAAAACATCTTTGTATTTTGCGGTACTAGTGTTAGTGTTAAGCCACAAGACGTAGAGGCAGCACAGGAATTGGGTCGAGTCTTAGCTGCAAGGAATATGCATTTAGTATATGGCGGAGGCAATCTTGGACTTATGGGGATCGTTTCAAAAGCTGTACAGGAAGGAGGCAGTCACGTTTTGGGAATCATCCCAAAACCTTTGGTAGAAGCAAATCTTATTGGACCATCAAACGGAGAGGAACTGCTCGTGCCAGGTATGTCTGAACGACTGGTAGAAATGATTAACCGTGCTGATACTTTTATTGCTTTGCCAGATGGCTTGGGTACATTGGAGGAAATTTTTACAGTATTATCTTGGGCGAACCTGAACATACACCAGAAACTGCTTGGACTGTACAACGTTGAAGGATTTTATTATTTTCTTTGTGTGTTTCTTGATGATGCCCGGAGAAATGGGTTCGTGACAAAACCTATGAAAGAACTACTATTTACTGCCAGAACTGCTCCGGATCTAATTGACCAAATCTTGGCCTATGAACCACAAATTGACCCTATCCTTTCAAAGATAAATTGGTCCGATGACGATCGTGGTAAGAGGCGTTGGATTAATCTGGATCTTAACCTTTAACTTTTCGTGTAGCATTTCAGTTAACCAGGTACTATCTTCTAAACTCTTCTTCTATTGTTTAAGACATTGGGGACAATGTCTCATTTAGGTTTGGGGGAGGAAATTAGTTGATCAATATCTTGTTTTTAGTTATGTGTTGTTTTTATTTTTAGACCAAAATTTTTCAAAAAATACAAAAAAAAAATTGAAAAATTTTCAAAAATTACAAAAATATTTTGCGTTTTTGTGTTTTTATTTAGACTAAAAATGTGAAATTAGTAAGAGTTAGCTGAGTAAAGAGTTTCCACTCTTGAGACGTATTTCAAACATATTTTCGAAACAAGTTAATTTTTGTTTATTTCCTTTTGAATTATTTAATTTTTGAATTCTCCATAAAATTGAATAAAACGGATCTTCATATGCCTAGTTAACAGGTATTATCAACATGCATAGTAACATACGGACATGAGCTATAATTGAAAAGTTTGTAATATTCAGTGCTCTAGTTTAATTGGAGGAAGCATCTATGAAAAGCATTGGAATAAAAAAAAACGTCTGAGATCCGAGTTATTAAGTCCGTAGGGGTGTTTTAACACCTAGTGCCCTAAAACCAACTGGTTTGGGAGTCACTGGCCCAAAGCTCGCTACATGGATCAAAGATGTTGTAAAAATATATATATCTAAAGTCTGAGTAATTAAGTCTGTAGGGGTGTCTTAACATCTGGTGCCCTAAAGCCAACTGGTTTGGGAGCCACCGACCCAACACTCGCTACATAAATGGAAGATATTGTATATAAATAAAAAAAAATCAAAAATCAAAGAAAAAAATCAGAAAAATCAGAAAAAATCATTCCATTGCTGCAAAAAGATATGAATTTTGATAAAACTTTAGGACAAAAATATTACTCTCTTATCAACTGCATTTGTGACTGTTGTGGGCAAAAATGAGTTGATTAATATTTTGTCGACTGTGTATATGGAGAATAGTAAAAATAATCGGAGAATTTACTTATTCGGTAAATTAGAATGAAACAAAACAACTATTGACTTGGATTAGATGTTTCATCCGTTTAGTCACTAACTTCTTTATTCTCTTTTCTCTTGTCTTTTTGCTTTTGTGTGCATTAGTTTTATTATCTTTTTACTTTTGTAAAACGTTTGTGGGTATCGTTGTTGTAAGCCCTCACGAGACTATAACTCGTCCACTATGGACACCTATGGGTTTAAAGGCTTGTTGTATATGCTAAATGCAACTGTGATCCCTACGAAAGTGGCTTAGTTTAATTTTAATCGTTTCTTGTATTTTATTTTGTTATTTTTCTCGAGGACTAGCAAAATGTTAGTTTGGGGGTGTGATGAGCGGAAAAAAAAAATATTTACCGCCCCTTTTACTTAATATTTTGTTTAGTTTCTCGGGTTTGATGAACGTTTTGATGTGTTTTAGTTTATTTTACAGATAAAATAATATTGGGACACAATGAAATCATTTAGGAGGAAATGTGGGTCAAATAAGAGCAAAAATTGGACTTAACATATTAATTTTGGAGATTGGAAACTTGAAAGGGCGTTTTAACGAAGTGCAGTTTTGGAAATTCCAGTTTTGCGCATCTGTCGTATTTTGGGCATAACCTTTTACTCCGATATCAGATTGAGCTGATTCAAGTTCCAGATTAAAGAAGACTCAAATATCTACAACTTGGAAAGACAAAATAATTTTGAATTCTGAAGATGTCATGCCCGAAATTGATGAACCATCCAGAAGTGTGTTGTGTGAAATTATTAAAATCATTTTCAAAGCAAAAAAATAAATTAATAAATAAATAATAAAAATTATCAAATCACCACCAAACATGATAAGCAATTAGTGGAGCAATTAATAATGGATTTGGTAGAGCAATTAGTGGAGCAATTAATAATGGATTTGGTGGATGATTTGATGGAGGCAAAATTTTGCCTATAAATACCAAGCCATTTCATTTGTAAATTCACACTTTCTTCTAAGGAATTCCTTAAGAATACTAAGAAGATTGTATATTGTTTGTTTATTTACAGCTTTCAGTAATTAATTTTCGCTTTCGCACTTTCTTTTCTTTACTTTTCAGTTTTTACTTTCCGCAATTTACTTTTACGCACAGTACTTTTCTTTCTTTAATTTTCAGTTTTTACTTTTCAGTAATGAGGAGGTAACTCCCCTTTGCTGGGGTAAAAGGTAAAACTTTTATTACTAATATTTAGATTAATCTCCCTTAATTATAATATATAAACTAGTTAAAACCTGACTTAACGAGGATACCGCCATATTGGTTGGTTGGTAATTATTTAAATTGGTTTTAACCTAACTAAACTGGATACCGCCTAATTAGTCGGTTGGTAATTAATTATTAATTTGACTTAATTTGGATACCGCCTATATGGCTGGTTGGTAATTATCATGCAAAGTTAATATATTATATTAAGGGAGATATCTAAAATAAAAGTAATAAAAGTGGATCTTTTTACCTCAGCATTTTCTTTTATTGTACTTTTACTTTATTTACTTTTCAGCAATTTACTTTAATCATTTACTTTTCAGCAATTTACTTTCAGCAATTTACTTTCAGCATTTACTTTTCAGTAATTTACTTTCAGCATTTACTTTTCAGCATTTAATTTTCAGTATTTAATTTCAGCATTTACTTTCCGTCATTTACTTTTCAGCAATTTACTTTTCAGCATTTTACTTTATGTCTTTTATTTTATTTAAGTTTTTACTATCCGTAAATATGTGTTGTAACTAAGTTAGTTATTGTTGGTTTCTATTAAGGTCCCAAGATCATAAACAAGCATGAAATATGTGTTAATAGCAACGACGAAGTTGCGGAAACTCACATCGATCGGTTGAGCGACGCGGCAAGCAACAAAACTTGAAGTTTCTGCTCCTCACAGTCACGGCAGTAGCACTGTCACATCCCACTGGTTCGGCCTTCAATCAACAAGAAACCAAGCTCCAAGCTTCGTCATTTGATTCCCGGCTCTTGGGTGGACTTCCCTATCACCTTCGCATGTCTTCGTAGTGTGTTAGCACTCCCGATTTTGCCACAAAATCGTGACTCTTGGCTTCCCTTCACTGCTCGGCAGTAACCAAAACCAGTGAGGTTTTCACAGCCCCTTGGGCGTGTTTTAGAAGAAAGAATAAGAGAGGAGATGAGAGAGAGGAGAGAAAAAGTGTATTAGATTTTGTTATCTAAAATCAAAATAAACATATACCAATTTTTTCTCTTTCAAAAGTCAAGCCATAAATGGCTCCAACCACCTCCATCAACTCACATCAATCCATCAATCATGAATAGTGACTTGCGTCAATCACTCAAAGTGAAAGACATCCATCACTTGATTGACGAATGATGTGACGCTAATTGCGACTAGCGATTTGACGCTTGATTTGACTTGCGTGCCGCATTCAAATTCGAAATGCGAATGCGCTCGCAAATAATCTCGGGCTCGGGTTTGCTAATTCCAAATTAACGAATTTTCCGTTGCGTCATAATTAAATGATTACGCCTAGCGAAATCACTATTCACATCGCTAACGAATTAATTCTAAATTAATTCGTTCGCCCGAATTAAAATCTAATTTTAATTCCGCGTCGAAATCTAATTTCGTTTGATATATCAAATATATTAATTTATCGATTAATTCCAAATTAATCGTTCTCTCTTTAAATTGATATTTTATCCCAGATAAAATTTCTCCGTAATTAATCCCATATTAATTTTCTCTCTCTTCTAATTAATCCCAGATTAATTTAGAGTGTGAGTCATACGTCATCGGTGAATCTTTGGGAAGTGACCCATAAGATCCCCGGATATGTTGGCAGTAAATTCGGTCATCGGACTATCCGAACACGTAAGTACCAAGTACTACGTTTGTACCGATTTACCAGACAAGGTTGGCTTCTAGCAAAGAGCCATGCCTACCGAATTCTCCAGAAATATCCTTACAGGAATAAAGGATCTATATCAGGCGTAGTATACGTAGTATTGCGTATTTCTATCCAGTATCGGATGATCACGTGCTAGGCCTGGGGCTGGAATTGTGTCTGCCCCGTACGAAACACATGTCGTATGTCTGGTAACTAGTCTCTATAATCGGATAACTATGACCTAGTCATATTATCCCGATGACTGCAATACTTAAGAATACTAGTACCGTATCCTACGTGACCATCATCTCCATATGACTGGAGTGACACTTCCATCTTGACATCACACCCAACACACTACGATTCTCAATATACCCAGCATTGGCATACACAGAACCTGTTAAAGCCCTGGACGACCGCAACCAAAGTATATTGATTATCGCAAGTATTAGCGGTGCAAGTCTCAGGTTAAGACCAAATACACCTACCCTGATTTCGGACTTCCATAGACACATAGTCATACTACCAATGGAATTCTGAGGGGGTCTATCCAGAGCGAATCTGTTTCCCGTACCATCAGTAAAACACAACCTCCTATTACACTTGCATAAGTATCATATACACAAATATATGAGAACTATGCCGTTATGCCCTCACAACGCGCACAAGTGCAATACTAGTCTTTTACATATTTATCGATATCCAATCTCGATAATACTCTGACTAGGGATATTTAATGATTTATCCTTCGTGGACTGATACTGTCTCATATCATTCTCCGTCCAGGAACAAATCATAGGGACCTCCTATCATTTATACATCTAGGTGATCTAATCACAAATGATAAGAGTGCAATCTCCTTTGTCACATTGTTAATTTGTACAACAACACCATGATCCGTACAAATAGTGACGCTATGGGTCATAATTGTCCAACAATCTCCCACTTGGCCTATAGCCAGTCACTCGAGTGTTTAACACCCGAACTATGTACGGTTGGCTCAAACTGCTGAGAAATGCTTTCGTCAGCGGATTTGCATGATTATCGTCTGATGCGATTTATTCGATCATCACATCGCCACGATGTATGATCTGAACGAATCAGATGAATATCGAAGTATGTATATGGATCGTTGATGAGACCATTAATTCTTTAGCATGTGCTCAAGCCTAGCTCAGCTGCTAACAGAATTATATCTAATCTAATTAGATTTATTATCGACCCAAATGGCTTCTATTGCTGCCTCAGCTGCAGCAATAACCCGCATTTGTTGTTTATTCGGTAACAGTATCTTGCTTGGAAGATTTCCAGCTCACTGTACCGTTATTCAAACTTTGTAGTACCGTTTGCGACTTGTAGTCATCTTATCGGTTTAGGAAACTTGCTACAGTGATCCCAGTCACTTCAAGTTCTCCATCTCCATAGTTTAAGACAACATCCTTAGTTCTCTAAGATACTAACGGATGTTCTTAACATCAATCCAGTGACTATCACTTGGATTGGCCTGTTTGTGAATCCATATGCTCAAAGCGTATGAGACACCAGGTAGCGTACATTTTTCAATGTACGATTCCACTGAGAGTTTTCGAAAGCCAAGCTTTCGCCGATAGTTATTATGGGAATATCATTTCCAAGAAATGACATATTATCATTATTTATAGGACAGCCACTGTCAGTGCGCTCCCACTAACCCTTTTATATATACACAAGAATCATTTTCGTTTTGAATTAAATCATACTCCATTATGATTACATCAAACAATAATTCCAAGAACTTATGCTTGCTACAATCCAATCATGGATTGAACAACCTGCAAACCCTGTTTGCTTGTTATGGTACGACAAAACTGACAGGATGTTGTAAACATCCTCCTAAATGTTTCCTTTTCAGGAAAGCGATTTTCCCGTTCAGCTGACATATTTCATAAATGAAACATGCAGCATTAGCAAGAATTATCCAAATGCATTTACCGTGGCAACAGGTAAAAGGTTGAATCGTAATCAACACAATGTTGATAACGATACCTTTCCGCTAAAAGCCTAGCTTCATACGTTGGTATGTTGCCATCATGTATGTCTTCCTTGAAGACTTATATAGTACCAGTAGGCACAATGCCTTGCGGTACATCAACTAGTATCCAAACATAGTTGATATATATGGAATCCATTTCGGATGTCATGACACTTTGCCATAATTAGGGAGTCGATACCTTGTATCACTTCCGTATACGTAGTCAGTTGGTATACCTCTAAAGATATACATCTTTTCGAGGTGAGATCAGAAACCAATACCCCAGGTTGTTTTCTGACTCTCTCCGACTTACGCGGTTCTTGTGTATTCGAAGGTTACTGGTAATAGTTTCATCCTTGATGAACTATTTATGTTCCATTAGGAATCGGTGCCTTGAATAGTATTACTCCGATTTTCATCGAGTTTTACTATCCTCCCACTTACCACTGCATATTGGTATTCCTATTAGGAAAACCACATGGCGAGCAACAATCTAATTGTTCTCTGGTGAGATGTATAAGTACAATACTTATGGTATCCCTATGATAACCTACAATTGACACTTATCCAATTTGGGTTCTAGTTTGGTATCATCCAAACATATGCCTAGCATTCCCAAATTATCAGGAATGAGAAACCCGGTTTCTTTCCTGTTCATATCTAATATGAAGTCTGTCAAACAGATATTTATGGAACCTTATTCCAAATAAGTTATGCACTGTTTATGGCTTATCCGTTGAAGGAAATGGTAGCTCAGAGCGACTCATGATTAACCTTATCATGTCCAACAAAATTCGGTTACTCGGTTCGGACACACCGTCAAACTGACGTGTTCCGGAAGGAGTCCTCATTTGAAAGAATACTTTACTCTTTCAAGTATATTAGAAACTTCTTGCTTAAGTATTTTCCATTACGGTCTTACCGTGACGGTTTAATACTTTAGCCGATCTGTTTGTCTATTTCGTGTCGAAACTTTAAAAGTTTCTGATTTGTGTTCTTCAAAAGAAACACATAACCATAACGCGATGCCACATCCATATAGGTCACGAAATATTCATATCCACTTCTAGCCTAGCTAGACATGGGCCCACTTGCTTCACTATGAACTAGGGCTTACAGATCGGTGGCATTTACACTTTTACCAAGTAAACAGTGTTTTAGGCACTTTGCCCAATAAACTAGATTCGTAGACTTTATTTGAGTAGAATCAAATATGTCCTAGTACCCACTCTTCAAAAGTGTGGATATACGATTCTGGTTTTAGTTGTGTCCCAGACAATAATGCCACAATTAGTTTCATCTGATCAAATCAGTTTGAGCTATTGTTTGTCATGTTTTACATTTGAGATTTATTTATATTCAAAATATAAATTCTGTTATTCACATCCAATGTGTTTTTCTCAATATCATCTTTATATAATGAAACACTATAGTGTTCTAGAATATAAAGGTTCACCCGCAGCGGGTTAAACACTGATATAAAGATAATGTATCTAGTCAAACTAGTTACATTATAACAGTTTCCAAATTTAGGTACGCACACGAGGGTAGTTCTTAAAGTTAGGTTTCTACGGTTAAAACAACGACTTTCATCCCGTTTCCAATTCGCAGATTAAATCTCAACTGAGGTCAGTATCCTGTTCAAAATAGATTCTGAACATCAATTCATATATTTTATGTACCACACTAAGTATTTAAAATCTAATTTTAATACTAGTAGTGAACATAATCTTGACAAACATATTTGAAGTCAGAGCCTTGCTCGTTCTTCAATTCCTTCATGTCTGCTTTGTCCAAACGGCAGTCACGCTTCCGAGATCCCGTTTGCCATAATTTAGGCAGACATTTTGGGATATGTCCTTTTTCTTCCCAGAAGACTATAATGATTTTGCCTTTGCCCCTTTTCCAAATTCCAGAAGCCTTTGGCCTAGCCTCGAGTTTCTAGAATACAGAAGTGAGGTGCGCCTTGCGCTACTTGCCTAATTGCAAACTTTGACTTTGTCTCCTTGAGAATAGTCATTAACTCTCCAATAGTTATTATTGCAATTTTAGTACTTCTAAGATCTGATTATAGATCTATGAAAATCCTTCAATTTCATTATCATACTTTAAGGATCTAATCCTTAGTTCTGATTCAGAAATTAAGGAGTCTACTATGACAAGTTAAATGAATTAAGCACTTAAGTTATCATCACATAAATCTTCCAAAGATTATGCTCGACTATTTGCTTAACTCCGGGCTTAGGCATAATATGTTATTTTATCAAATAAAGTAACTTATTATTTTCCAAGACCATCCTGAAATTTATTCCCAATTTGAAAATTAAACCATTTAAATACATTTTCCCTAGGATTATGTTTTAAATGTCAATCTTTCAATTATATTTTGATTTTAATAGTCCAACTATTTATTAAAAACAACATTTAAATATTAGTCCAACTAACATTTAATATATTTGACGAATGATATTTGAAGTGATTGAGCGCGTATGGCAAGTAATTAAACGAATATTGCAAATTTAATTCTTGCCTCCACTATTTTTCGGCGAGCCTCTAACCCTCTATCGAGTACTCGGGAAACCGTGTTTCCTAGTGGGCTAGGATCCCGTTAAATATCACACAATCTTGACTTTGGCCAACAATTGTATGATAATTAACTAGGTAGATCTCTAAGATCGATTGGATCCAATCCAATTCCTAGATCCGGTAGGGGGACATCCAAGTCCGAAACATATATCTTATATATGCTAATACATCCAATGTATTACCTAAACTTTTTCCTCTGAATCAACTAAGCCTTGGCTTTGGCACAACAAACTTAGTGATCCCAGTTAAGCGCGACCCATTGACCATGGAAAGCTTCGTAATCAATGTCGATGGAAAAGAATTGGTCTTGAATTTGGCCAACAAACCACAACTTGGACAAGACACTGATATGGAACAAAGCCTTCGTGATTCAAACACATCATTGACGGACAAAGGCCTTGACTTTGGCCAACAAACCAATGCCAGTCTCGGATCTTGAGTGAGAATCACTCAATGGAAGGAAAAACGCTTAATATTTTGAGAGGGTTTTTCGCGTGCAAATTGGCAACCAATTTATTATCTTTGTTAAGGTCTCATCATCATACACCCTTAAACATGTATTCTAAACACATAATAAAGCGCATATGATAAAATAATAATGATATGCAGTTGGATACTTTACACAATTGATCCTAGATCAAATCTCTCCATTTCTCTCTCCCGCTAGCACATGTATTACTTCTACCCATTACACTACACTTCTAAAGAAACCTCATTTACATTGAGGGGAATAGGTGAGAAGTGAATACAAAGAATATGGAGGTATAAGGCTGGACACGCAGGTCCAATTAATAAATTCCAAATTTATTACAACAATTTCTAAAATTGCCCCACCCATTTAATATCCATCTGATATACATTATTCATGCATCGCAACCATGTATTTACACAAGCATGTTATCAATCAATCTAATCAAATTAATTAATCTGATAATTAGTGATCATCCAATGTTCAAACAATGATTTGATTTTGTTCGAGTCAAACTCGTTATTGCGAATAAGTACTCAAAGTACATATTCTCGAATTAAATTAAACTACATCATTAAATCCAATTTAATATGCATTCAATTCTAATTCGCATATTTAATTCCAAATTAAATACTACACTTTACTAATGAACTTTTACGACATAAATTACAAATTTAATCGCAACGGGTCTCAAAGCCCGATTAACGTTCAACGTTAATTTAATTAAAGTCCAATTGGCTTTTAATTAATTTCTTGAGGTGTGGACTTTTGGTCAACTCGGGTCAAACCGAATAACCAAAATCCAATCCGGGAA
Source organism: Zanthoxylum bungeanum (assembly GCA_019454045.1). NCBI lineage: Eukaryota > Viridiplantae > Streptophyta > Magnoliopsida > Sapindales > Rutaceae > Zanthoxylum > Zanthoxylum bungeanum. Next base: position 50,359 of record SKCR01052201.1, on the reverse strand, counting down.
TACCCCATAAGCCCAGAAATCAATTTAGGCCCAATTAAACTTTAAAGGTCCAATAAGTCGCATTTGGGCTTTATGGAAGCGGTTTTGGGCCCAATTGGATCCAATCCATTTGGCCTAAACCTTACTTTGTACAACAAAGCCCAATAGACCCAATAACAACTATAAAAGCCCAAATCCAATTTTAAGGCCCAATTAATTAAACACAAAAAATTCCAAATTTCATATTTAATTAACCAAAATGTATTACACAATTAATTACCCAATTAACATTTCCAAAACACCAATTAGCCTAATTAATCATGTTCTTCATCATTAAATCATGTCCAACATAATTTAACAAAAATCAAACCCAATTTTACATGCTAAAGCTCTCAGCAATGGGGAATTATTTTGTCCAAATCAAATTCAATCCAATTAAATTCAATTCAACATTAAATCAATATCCCCAAATGATTTCCAACACATCCAATGAATCAAAAATCAAAATTCACCAAGAACACATTTAGGGCACCATTTGGCCAACACAAAATTTGGGGAAAAAATGATCCAATCAAAATTTCATGAAATTGATCCAATCAATCTTCAATTCAACATGTTTTAAGCATACTCAATCATCCAATTCAACCAAATCATGCTTGAAAACATTTTACCCTTATTTTAAGCCCTAAACTTTTTCATGCTCAAACCTTGCTCTAGATGCCATTGTTGGTTTCTATTAAGGTCCCAAGATCATAAACAAGCATGAAATATATGTGAATAACAATGAAGAAGTTGCGGAATACTCACATCGATTGGTTGAGCGACGCGGCAAGCAACAAAACTTCAAGTTTCTGCTCCTCACAGTCATGGCAGTAGCACAGTCACAGCCCACTGGTTCGGCCTTCAATCAACAAGAAACCAAGCTCCAAGCTTCGTCATTTGATTCCCGGCTCATGGGTGGACTTCCCTATCACCTTCGCATATCTTCGTAGGGTGCTAGCACTCCCGATTTTGCCATAAAATCGTGACTCTTGGCTTCCCTTCACTGCTCGGCAGTAACGAAACCAATGAGGTTTTCACAGCCCCTTGGGCGTGTTTTAGAAGAAAGAAAAAGAGAGGAGATGAGAGAGAGGAGAGAAAAAGTGTATTAGATTTTGTTTTCTAAAAACAAAATAAACATATACCAATTTTTTCTCTTTCAAAAGTCAAGCCATAAATGGCTCCAACCACCTCCATCAACTCACATCAATCCATCAATCATGAATAGTGACTTGCGTCAATCACTCAAAGTGAAAGACATCCATCACTTGATTGACGAATGATGTGACGCTAGTTGCGACTAGCGATTTGACGCTTGATTTGACTTGCGTGCCGCATTCGAATTCGAAATGCGAATGCGCTCGCAAATAATCTCGGGCTCGGGTTCGCTAATTCCAAATTAACGAATTTTTCGTTGCGTCGTAATTAAATGATTACGCCCAGCGAAATCACTATTCACGTCGCTAACGAATTGATTCTAAATTAATTCGTTAGCCCGAATTAAAATCTAATTTTAATTCCGCGTCGAAATCTAATTTCGTTTGATATATCAAATATATTAATTTTGAAATTTATCGATTAATTCAAAATTAATTGTTCTCTCTTTAAATTGATATTTTATCCCAGATAAAATATCTCTGTAATTAATCCAATATTAATTTTCTCTCTCTTCTAATTAATCCCAGATTAATTTAGAATGCGAGTCATATGTCATCGGTGAATCTTTGGGAAGTGACCCATGAGATCCCCGGATATGTTGGCAGTAAATTCGGTCGTCAGACTATCCGAACACGTAAGTACCAAGTACTACGTTTGTACCGATTTACAAGACAAAGTTGGTTTCTAGCAAAGCGCCATGCCTACCCAATTCTCCAGAAATATCCTTACAGGAATAAAGGATCTATATCAGGCGTAGTATACGTAGTATTGCGTATTTCTGTCCAGTATCAAATGATCACGTGCTAGGCCTGGGGCTGGAATTGTGTCTGCCCCGTACGAAGCACATGTCGGATGTCTGGTAACCAGTCTCTATAATCGGATAACTATGACCTAGTCATATTATCCCGATGACTGTAGTACTTAAGAGTACTAGTACCGTATCCTACGTGACCATCATCTCCGTATGACTGGAGTGACACTTCCGTCTTGACATCACACCCAACACACTACGATTCTCAATATACCCAGCATTGGCGTACACAGAACCTGTTAAAGCCCTGGACAACCGCAACCAAAGTATATTGATTGTCGTAAGTATTAGCGGTGCAAGTCTCAGGTTAAGACCAAATACACCTACCCTGATTTCGGACTTCCATAAACTCATAGCCATACTACCAATGGAATTCCGTGGGGGTCTATCCAGAGCGAAGCTGTTTCCCCTACCATCGGTAAAACACAACCTCCTATTACACTTGCATGAGTATCCTATACCCAAATATATGAGAACTATGTCGTTATGCCCTCACAACGCGCACAAGTGCAATACTAGTCTTTTACGTATTTATCGATGTCCAATCTCGATAATACTCTGACTAGGGATATTTAATGATTTATCCTTCGTGGACTGATACTGTCTCATATCTTCTCCCTCCAGAAACAAATCATAGGGACCTCCTATCATTTATACATCTAGGTGATCTAATCACAAATGATAAGAGTGAAATCTCCTTTGTCACATAGTTAATTTGTACAACAACACCATGATCTGTACAAATAGTGACGCTATGGGAACAGTTATCTGGGGTTGTGATGAATTCTAATATCACCGGTTTATAAGGGGTTATTTTTTAGTTTGGGTAATTTAAAGGTTTACTTATTAAGTCTTAAGCGTAATGCGTCTTGTTAATTGGCCACTAATAAGATTGATATGGTAAATCTAAAATAAACTTGACAAAGGAATTTTAGGTTTCAGCCTTAGACTTAATAGCCCACGATCTTCCTTGAGGATAGATAACCCTTTAATAGATTTCCTTACAGGATAGACATATACCTGTCGGACGGGGGTAGCCATAATTGGAACTTAAACTTAATGAATCCAGATAATTTGGTTGACATAGACATATGGTTCAATTGGGTTATACTGTATATTTGTGTCTGACCATCGACTGAGGCTTTCGCATAATTTAGTGTTCCAGGTTAGTAAACCGATATGTTACACAAACATGAAATAACCACTTCATCTTTTAAAAGATATTAGAAAGATTCACAACCCCAGATAGTTTCCTAATATTAAATTTTCTTAAACCTACTTTCGTGCAATTTTATTTACTTGTTTTTAAATTCAAAATCATCACCATTTCAAATCAATCAATCAACCTGTTAGATACTAGTAATCATTTGACCTCATAAAATTAATAGATTAGGTATTAAGTCCTCGTGGGATCGATACTTTTTATACTACTTGAACGATACGTGTGCTTGCGTTATACACGTGTGATTACGCACCGGTCAATCTCATATGTCAAAAAAGATGTGTATGATTTCCTTAAGCTTTCTCTTTAACCCATGTAACGATCTTTGGGCCAGTAACTCCCAGACTAGTTGGACTTAGGGCACTAAGTGTTAAAAAATCCTTACGCACTTAATTGCTCGAGTTAGAGAGGCTATGAAATCGAACTTATTCACACACATTTTTAAAAAAAAAACACCAACAACTCAGGCCCTACCATTTTAAGTGAACAATCACTGTTTGCTGAGGTAAAATGTCTGGTTACTCAATAAAAGCTTGATTATTATCATTTTTTTAAACTAACTCAATCCCAACCGTTTTACGCGAAAATTCATTGCTTGCTGAGGTAAGATGTCTGGTTACTAAGTAAAAGCTTGGTTACTTTTTTTGAATAAAAACATAAATTTCACTACATTTAGGTTCTACCTCCAACAAACTAGAGAACCAAATATTATCAAATTTTAACTTACAACCCATGATCCTATGTTACCGTGTATGTTGATAATACATGTCAAATAAGCATATGAAGACCAAATTTAATCAATATTATGGAGAAGTCGCAAATTTAAATCATTCAAAAATAAATGAACAAAAATAATTTATTATGAAATAAATTGATAAGCGTCTTAGAAGCGAAAACTCCTTATACTACCATCTCTGAACAACAATTCCATTTGGTTAGTCAAAAATTTATTGTTATTTGTATGTAAATGTTTTTTTTTTTGAAAAAACACCAAAGAAAATCAACGGAAAATATTTTTTTTTACACATAAAATAACAACAAAATAAAAACAACATAATTTTTTTTTAAAACAACAAAAACAAAAACATTTTTTTACAATAATGAAAACACAAAAAAGAAAACTATCTAGTTAACTACCACTTCCCCCCAACCAAATTGAGACATTATCCCCAATGTCTGAATATGAAGAAGTAGAGTTTAGAAGACATCATCTGGTTAGTGTGGAATTGACAATTCAATCTATAACACTGCTACTAAAAAAATGTGACATATTAAAATAATAAAAGGAAATCAAAACAGTAAATGATATGTACTGGTAGTTGTGATTATGGCTCACATCTTCCTCTGGTTTTACGTCCAATAACGACTTGAACGCCCTTTATGGGTCGGGGATATGCTTCCCATCCAATTTTCTTATAAATTGACAAATATAGTCTTTTAAAGTTAGATTCCCGAGACTGTATTGTTGTCTTTCTTTTTGAAATTATGTATATAAGTTGCGAATCAATCTATCAAATCCACTAGGATGTGTCTAAAGAGTCAATGATATATTATCTAATGACTCCTTACTCAAGTCATCTCTAATAGATTGATTTTTTTCTTCGTGATTATTAGAAATCATTCCTAAAAAATGACAATGAGTGTTGCACATCCAACATGCGCATTTATAACAAACACGTAATTGTTTAGCTCTCTGTTTCTTAGCATAGGTGTTTTTCTCCAAACCATGTTTGTAAGAGATGAATGAATCAAGAAATTTGAGGACTCATATTTTAACCACTTCTTTCTTGTAAAGATTTAACATTTTTTGGGTGGTCGATGTGTCCTGATATTATCTTTGAAATGTATCATGTGTGTGCATTTTAAAGTATTAATGTCTTTTATATCCTTTAAACTCTAACCAATTCTCTGTTTATGTTCTCCCAACACATTTAACAATTTACCTTCTTAATCGCTTGTAAGAGAAAAAGAAATTATTGTTGGGCAAGTTTGTTTATCTCCAAGAAATGTATATTTTAATCCTTTAAGCAAAGTCATTAATTCCAATTTGGGTGTTTCTTCATGTTTCTTTTCTTCAAATGTTCCTAGTTTCTCAAAATTTTATTTCTCTCTATCATTTTCCAATATCTGTGTAAAATCAATTAAAAAAAATCATTAGAAATATTCGAATCTAATTGCGTACTTGATTTAAGAAAATTAGTTGTACATATTTTCATAGGGTCAGATTCACTCCCCTGATTATGTTCTTCCAAAATTGGTTCAATTAGTTCTATGTTCTCATTTTCACAGTCGTTATTGTATGGTTGCTTGCACATAATAAAAACATTAAGCTTCAACGTCATATTGCCAAAAGATAAATTCATGATTTCATTCCTGCAATTAATTAAAGTATTAACTATTGCTAAAAATGGACGACCAAGTACCATAGGAATTTGCTTATAACTGTCTACTAAGGTTGTATTTCCAAGACAATAAAATTCACATGATTTATGAATTAATCCACTTGTATAAAAATGTCTTCTATAATTTCTTTCGATACCTTGGCTGATCTATCGGTAAGTAAAAGAGTAGTTGATGTCGGTTTTAACTCGCCAACATTAAGTTATTGGTAAACCGAAAATGGAAGCAAATTGCACTGGCTCCAATATCAAGCAATGCATGTTCAATTTTATGATTTCCAATCTAAAATGAAATAATTGGACAACCAGGCTCGAATATCAAGCAATGCATGTTCAATTTTTTACTTTGTTTTCTAATAATTAACATTACATGCAACACACATTGACTTCTTCACCAATTTCGACCTTGAAAATATCATAATTATAAAATCTTATAAAGAGCAAAGTTGTAGATATTTGAGTTTTCTTTCATCGGAACTAGAATCGCCTCAATCCGATATCGGAGTAAAATGTTATGGCCAAAAATGAAACTTGCGCAAAGTTGGAATTTCCGAATTGTACACTGTTAGAACACCCTTTCAAGTTTCTAGCCTCCAAAATCCAAATGTCACGTCTATTTTTCTAGTTATGCATCCAAGGTATTATTTCACCTACATAAGAAATAAAAATCACAATAAAAATATAAACATAAATTTAATTATTATTTCACAAATGTGCTAAAATTAAGGGGGATTAATGAAACTACAAGTGTAAAATAATTAATTTTCCTATTAATAAATGTACACTTTTTAGTTTTTATCTGGAATCACATGTGATTCCTTCAGTATTCGCTCCAACGAGTACCCACATATCTATACGAGCTTCTCTTACTCATGGTACATCAGGTTGAACCATTGGAACTCCAATTCCAATATATGACATGTGTTAGTCTTCTAGGTTATAGGAATTCGACCGTATTCTAAAACCAACAACTAGGAATATTTACTATAAGAATAGTTTATAATAGTAATACTATCACAATGTCAGACCACCCAGTGTCCAGTATTACTGTATGACTATTCTAAGGTCGATGTCATTCTTAGCATATTTATATATATCGATCTAATATGTGAAATGACATTACCATAAATAAGGTTGAAATGAAAATGTAGTTATTTTATTAATAAATAATAAAATATAATATACACTATATTATTCAGATTGCAGCTCCAAGCACCAACTCCAACACATGCAACACAAAAACTGAATACTGGAAGGAGTAAGTCGTACGAACGACTTAGTAAATGAATGCTAAAATTGAAATTGAAAGCATAAAAATACATGACCTAAATTAACAATCTCATTCAAATCAGTTTTATGAAATTATAAAACTGTTGGTGTTTCCTAAGGTCCCAAGATCATAAACAAGCATGAAATAAGTGCGAATACAAATCAACGAAGTTGCGGAATACTCACATCGATCGGTTGAGCGACACGGAGACGAACAAAAAATCAAATTCTGCTCGGCAGTGGACTGCACAGCTCACTGGTTTTTGACATCCTCCATGGTTGGTTTTTGAGCTCCTTCGTCAAGCTCCAAGCTTCGTCAAACGATTCCCGGCTCATGGGTGGACTTCCCTATCACCTTCGCATGTCTCTCGGAGTGCTAGCTCTCTTGATTTTTGCCACAAAAATCAAGCACTCTTGTTTCCCTTTACTGTCTCGGCTTTGTGCAGAAACCAGAAGAATTTTCAGCCCCTTGGGCGTGAAAATGAGAGAAGAGAGGAGGAGAGAAAGTTATGTGTGTTGTTAATTCAATTGTGTATCTAATACAATTGTTATATTAAAAGTCAAATACCAAAATCAAATAAAGGTAAATAGCTTTTAATTAATCCAAAAACTCACATCAACCATCACACTTGAGTGTCAAACACTCAAACATCAACTCACATCAAGTCACATCAATCAATCAATCAATCAATGGTTACATCACTCAAAGTGACATGATTTGACGCTTGATGTGACGCTAGATGTGACTAGAGATTTGACGCTTGATTTGACTTGCGTGCCGCACTCGAATTTGAAATGTGAATGCGCTCGCAAATAATCCCGGGCTCGGGTTCTCTAATTCCAAATTAACGAATTTTCCGTTACGACGCAATTAAATGATTACGCCTAGCGAAGTCACTATTCACATCGCTAATGAATTAATTCTAAATTAACTCGTTCGCCCGAATTGAAATCTAATTTCAATTCTGCGTCGAAATCCAATTTCGTTTAATATATCAAATATATTAATTTATCGATTAATTCCAAATTAATCGTTATCTCTTTTTAATTGATATTTTATCCCAGATAAAATATCTCCGCAATTAATCCCAGATTAATTTTCTCTCTCTTCTAATTAATCCCAGATTAATTTAGAGTGCGAGTCATACGTCATCGGTGAATCTTCGGGAAGCGACCCATGAGATCCCCGGATATGTTGGCAGTAAATTCGGTCGTCGGACTATCCGAACACGTAAGTACCTAGTACTACATTTTACCAATTTACAAGACAAGGTTGGCTTCTAGCAAAGCGCCATGCCTACATAATTCTCCAGAAATATCCTTACAGGAATAAAGGATCTATATCAGGCGTAGTATACGTAGTATTGTGTATGTCGATCCAGTATTGGATGATCACGTGCTAGGCCTGGGGCTGGAATTGTGTCTGCCCCGTACGAAGCACATGTCGGATGTCTGGTAACTAGTCTCTATAATCGGATAAACATGACCTTGTCATTTTATCCCGATGACTGCAGTACTTGAGAGTACTAGTACCGTATCTTAAGTGACCATCATCTCCATATGACTGGAGTGACACTTCTGTCTTGACATCACACCCAACACACTACGATTCTCAATATATACCCAGCATAGGCGTACACAGAACCTGTTAAAGCCCTGGATGACCGCAACCAAAGTATATTGATTGTCGCAAGTATTAGCGGTGCAAGTATCAGGTTAAGACCAAATACACCTACCCGGATTTCGGACTTCCATAGACACGTAGTCATACTACCAATGGAATTCTGAGGGGGTCTATCCAGAGCGAAGCTGTTTCCCGTACCATCGGTAATACACAACCTCTTATTACACTTGCATGAGTATCATATACCCAAATATATGAGAACTATGTCGTTGTGCCCTCACAACGCGCACAAGTGTAATACTAGTCTTTTACGTATTTATCGATGTCCAATCTCGATAATACTCTGACTAGGGATATTTAATGATTTATCCTTCGTGGACTGATATTGTCTCATATCATTCTCAATCCAAGAACAAATCACAAGGACCTCTCATCATTTATACATCTAGGTGATCTAATCACAGATGATAAGAGTGCAATCTCCTTTGTCACATAGTTAATTTGTACAACAACACCATGATATGTACAAATAGTGACGCTATGGGTCATAATTGTCCAACAATCTCCCACTTGTCCTATAGCCAGTCACTCGAGTGTCTGACACCGGAACTATGTATGGTTGGCTCAAATTGCTGAGGAATGCTTTCGTCAGCGGATTTGCATGATTATCGTCTGATGCGATTTATTCGATCATCACATCGCCATGATGTATGATCCGAATGAATCAGATGAATAGTCGAAGTATTTATCTGGATCGTTGATGAGACCATTAATTCTTTTGCATGTGCCGACGCCTAGCTCAGCTGCTAACAGAACTATATCTAATCTAATTAGATTTATTATCGACCCAAATGGCTTCTATTGCAGCCTCAGCTTAGGAGGCTTTGATTGTCATGCATTGAATTCAATATCGCTTGATTGTCATGCATTGAATCCATTTCGGATTTCATGGCTTCATGCCATTTTCCCGAATCGATATCCAATATCGCTTCTTTATACATAGTAGGATCTGTTTCCTCCAAGAGGAGAACATCAAGGCTCGTATCAGATGTTAAAAACAGTCTTTTAGGAGGCTTTGATATTCTATTTGACTTATTGATGAGTGGTAAATGTATCATTATTTCTCAATCATTTGACCTAATATTTTGTATAGATTCTTAAGTTTTGTGAATATTTTTATGCGTTTTGTGTTAATTTATAGATAAATAAAGTTTCAGGACTCTCTGGAAGTGATTCTGGGCCAAAACAGTGAAAAAGGACAAAAAAGAACAAAATTGTAATTTCGCGCGTTGCGACCTCTAACATGCGCCAGACTTTGCTAACGTGCACCGCTGCCTGCTAAAATGCACCGTGCCACGTGTCATAATCTGAGAAGTCTGTTAATATGTGCCGGATGCTAACGTGCGTCGTTCCATGTGTCATCATCCTATGGTGCCGACAATCACCATTGCCACATGTCATCTATGTGTCATCCATCTATCAGCCACATGGTGTCCACATCAGTCATATACTGAGTCAGCTTGCCATGTGTCAGCCACATCATCATCAGCCAATCATCTTGTGCCATGTGTCATCATCATATAATGCTGACAATCCACATCGCCACGTCATCGCCACATCATCGCCACATCAGCATAATAATTCAGCTCCTGAAGCCGCCGCCATATGTCGTTAGATCCAGAAAATGCACCGCATTTGGCGCCGGAAATCACGTCGCGACGCGCACCACCTATTGGTGCCATAAATTCAGGTCGATTTTTTGATTTCAAATGTACCTTCCTCTTTGTAAATCCTTGAATATATAAAGAGTTTGCATCTAGTTTATTTTAATTTCAGTTCTGTAATTAATTTTTATTTACTTTTTGTAATAGTAATTTACTTTCTTTACTTTTTCATTTTTTATTATTCATCTATGAGGAGGTAACTTCCCCCTGCTAGGGTAAAAGGTAAAGCTTTTATTATTGCTATTCAGATTAATCTCACTTAATTATAATATAATAACTACTTAAAATCTGACTTAATGAGGATACCATTATATTGGTCGGTTGGTAATTATTCATAAACTGGTTTTAACCTGACTAAACATTGACACCGCCTGATTGATTGATTGGTAATTAAATATTAATTTGACTTAATCAGGTTACCGCCTATATGGCTGGTTGGTAATATCACACAAGTTAATATATTATATTAAGGGAGATATCTAAAATAGTAGTAATAAAAGTGGATCATCTAACCCTATCATTTCTTTCATTGTATTTTTCTTCATTTACTTTCCATCATTTTACTTTATGTCTTTTATTTTTAAGTTTTTACTAGCTTTAGATATGTGTTGTAGCTAAGCCCATTATATGGGGTTGTGATGAATTCCGATATCACCGGTTAATAAGGGGTTATTTTACGGTTTGGGTAATATAAAGGTTTATTTATTGAGCCTTAGTCTTAATGCTTCTTGTTAATTGGCCATTAATAAGATTGAACTGGTAAACTTAAAATGAACTTGGAAAATGGATTTTAGGTTTAAGACCCTAGACTTAATAACCCACGATCTTCCTTGAGGATAGATAACCCTTTAAGAGATTTCCTTACAGGATATGAATATGTATGTCGGGTGGGGGTAACCATAATTGGAACTTAATCTTAATGAATTCAGGTAACGTGGTTGACATAGGAATATGATTAATTGAGTTACATTGGGTATTTGTATCTGACCAATGGAAGAGGCTTTTACTATTTTTGTGTTCAAGGTTAATAAACCAATATATTGCACAAACGTGAAATAACCACTTCATTTTTTTAAAAAGATATTGGAAGAATTCACAACCCTGGATAGTTTTTTAAATTTGAATTTTTCTCAACATATTTTCGTGCAATTTTATTTACTTGTTTTTAAGTTTAAAGTTATCACTCAGTCAATCAATCAATCTGTTAGATACTAGTAATCATTTGGTCTCATAAAATTAATAGCTTAGTTATTAAGTCCTCATGGGATCGATACTTTTTATACTACTTGAACGATACGTGCGATTGCATTATACGCGTATGAATACGCACCGATCACTTATGTAGAACTTGTGTTGTAGATCCTTCACCTATTTGGATCTCTGGTCCCATCTCAGGTTCCTTATAGTTGGGATAAAACTCATCAAGTTCAATCTTTCTACAACTCCCATTATTTCTCAAAAATTACTTTTCAAGAAAAGTGGCAAAGCGAACAACAAATATATTTCGTTGCTCAGAATCATAGAATTGATAACCCAAAGAGTTTTCAGGATATCCAACGACCCTATATTTATACCATATGGGTGCTAGTTTATTCCGCGGTGCGATTCTAACGTATGCAGGACAACCCAAAATCTTTATATATCTAAGACTTAGATTTCTACCGAACCATATCTGATAGGGGATTTTTCAAACAACTTTTGATGGAACCCTATTAAATATGTGGGCAGCAGTTAGTGAAGCATAACCCCAAAGGTAATAAGGAAAATCTGTATAGCTCATCATGGATCGCATCATATCTAATATAGTACGATTTCTATGCTCAGACACTTCATTATGTTGAGGTGATCCTGGTGGGCTATATTGGGCAAGAATTGCATTCTTCCTTAAATAACTTCTGAATTCTTCACTCATGTATTCCCCGCCTCGATCTGATCTAAGGCACTTGATGAATTTACAAGTTTGTTTTTTTACTACGTTTCAGAATATTTTGAACTTGTCAAATGTTTGCGATATATATCTCATCAAATAGACATATCTATATCTAGATTTATCATCCGTGAAAGTCACAAAGTATGTTGAACCATCATGAGCTGCATGATTTAATGGACCACACACATCGCGGTGTATTAGATCCAATAAATCTCCAGCACGGTGTCCAACACCTAGAAATGAGGCATTTGTCATCTGTCCTTGGATACATGACTCATAAATCAGATAAGGCTCTAAGGTAAGATTTTCAATCAAACTATCATTTACCAATTTGGATAGACGTCTAACACATATGTGGCCTAATCTCATAAGCCAAAATTCAGTATTACTTAATTCATATTTCCTACTTGTATTTTCCTATACATTAAAAAAATCCTTATATTGTTAGACAGTTATGACCCATAGCGTCACTATTTGTAAAAGACATTGTGTTTTTATACAAATTAATTATGTAGCAACGAAATTGCCTTTTATCATTTCGTAATTAGATTACTTAAATGTGTGAATGATGAAATTCCTTATGATTAGTTCCGGATTGAGATGATATGAGACAATATCAATCCATAAAGGTTTAATCATTAAATATCCCTAGTCGTAGTATTATCGAGACTGAACATCGATAATACGGAATAGACTAGTATCGCACATGTGCGTGTTATGGAAGCGTAACAACATAGTTCTCATATATTTAAGTATTGGATACTTATGCAAGTATGGTAGGAGGTTGTGTCTTACCGATGGTACGGAAAACAGCTTCGCTCTGGATAGACCCCGCGGAATCCCATTGGTAGTATGACTATGTGTCTATGGGAGTCCGCATCAGGGTAAGTGTATTTGGTCTTAACTGAGACTTGCATCGCTAGTACTTACGACAATCAATACACTTTGGTTTTGGTCGTCCAGGACTTTAACAGGTTATGTGTACGCCTCTTCTGGGTTTATTGAGAATTGTAGTGTATTGGGTGTGATGTCAAGACGGAAGTATCACTTCAGTCATATGGAGATGATGGTCACGCAGGGATACAAAACTGGTTCTCTGAGGGTTGCAACCATCAGGATAATATGACTTGGTCATGATTATCCGAAATAAAGAGACTAGTTGCTTATGATCCGATATATGCTTCGTATGGTGCAGACATTGTACCAGCCTCGGGCCTTGCATGTGACATCTGATACTGGATCGCAATACGCAATACTACGTATACTACACCTGATATAGATCGTATATTCCATTAAGAATATTTCTGGAGAATTGGGTAGGCATGGCGCTTTGCTAGAAGCCAACCTTGTCTCGTAAATCGGTAAAAATGTAGTACTTGGTACGTACGTGTTCGGATAGTCTGACGACCGAATTTACTACCAACATATCCACGGATCTCTTGGGTCGCTTTCCGAAGATACACCGATGACGTATGATTCGAGCTAAATTAATCTGGGATTAATTGCGGAGAGACTTTATCTTGGATAAAGTACTATTTGAAGAGAGAGAAAGATTAATTTGGAATTAATCAATAAAATAATATATTTGATATATTAAACGAAATTAGATTTCGACGAGGAATTAAAATTAGATTTTAATTCGGGCAAACGAGTTAATTTAGAATTAATTCGTTAGCGATGTGAATAGTAATTTTGCTAGCATAATTATTTAATTAAATTCGATTTAATTACGTCGCGACGGAAGTTCGTTAACTCGGAGTCAGCGAACCCAGCCCGGGAGTGTTTGCGGGCCCACTCGCATTCGGAGTCGAGTGGAGCCCACATGTCACATCAAGTGTCACATCACTTGTCACTTTAAAGTAACTTTATTGTGATGGGTTTTGGTGGAGTTGTTGGTGGCTTGTAATTCACTCCAAAGTCAAGCATGAGTGACTTATACCAACTTCGCTTTTGGTATATCAATTTTAATTTTTTTTGAAACAATTACACAACTCATTACTTCTCTCATCTTGACCGAAACCAGTAGCAGTTTTTCTCTCTCAATTTTCTTCTTCATCACCGAAAATTTGAAGGAAGAAAATGAAGGATTTTTGTTGCAAAATTCTCAAGAGCTATCACTCATCAAGGATCATATCAAGGTGTTAGGGAAACCAACTTGAGAGCTTGGAAGCACAAAGCAAAGTTTGGAGCTTGTGGTGTCCCTTGGCCGAATCCTTGGAGCTTCTTGGAGGAAAATTTTGTTGTTTGACGCATCCATAAACCGATCAATGTAAGTGTGTTTCCACCACTCTTCTTTGTTATTCATTCATCATTTTATGCTTATTTGATCTTGGGACTAAACCTAGAAACCCAACAATGGTATCATTGAGCCAAAATGAGCATGAAATGAATTAGGGTAAAATTTAGGTAAAATCAATTTGAGCATGATTTGATAAAATTGATTGATTGAGTATGCTTGAATGATGATTTTATGAAGTTGTATATGATCAATTTCTTGAAATATTGATTGGATCAAATTTTAGCCCTCACTTAGGCTTGGCCGAATGTGCTATTACCATAGGGTCTTGGTAATTTTTTGTTTCGTTGATCATTGGATGACTTGAAACGATTGGGAATGTCGATTTAAAATTCAATCGGATTGAAAAACGAATTCGGATAAAAATCCATACTAAAGCCGAGAGCCATATGACATATAATGGACTTGATTTTTTTATTCAAGAATGTTGGACATTAGTTGAACAATTGGATACATAATTAATTAGTTAAATTGTATTTTGGAAATATTAATTTGGGTAATTAATTGATGTATTACACTTAATTTTATTAAATTATAAAATTTGGAATTTTAAAATTTGATTAATGGGCTTAATTTTGAATTGGGCTTGAAAATGTTATATTTGGGCATAATGGGCTTGGTTGGGCCAAGTTGGTTTAGGCCAATTGGATTAGATCCAAATTGGGCCTAAATCATTCCATTAAGTCCAAATGTAATAAATGGGCTTTAAAAGTTTAATTGGGCCTTATGGGCTCAAATTATTTCCTTGGCAAATGAGGGTGATTCCTTAATTGGGCTTGGTAATTGGGTTTGACCCATATTGACCAAAGCCCATGCCTTATGAAATCAATTGAAAGCCCATCGGACTTTAATTGAACAAACATTGGATGTTAGTTGGGCTTTGAGACCCGATTAGATTAGATTTGGAATCTAAGTCATTAAAGCGCATTAAAAGTGTAGATATTTAATTTGGAATTAAATAAATGAATTAGTATTGAATACGACTTAAATTAGATTTAACGAGTAGTTCGATATAATTCAAGAATTCGTACTTTGAGTACTTATTCGCAAACGAGTTGGACTCGCGCAAAATCAAATCGTTGTTTGAACATTGGATGATCACATAATTCAAAGACTAATTAATTGGATTAGATTGGTTGAATTGCATGCTATGAATGAATATATGGATGTGTTGAATGAATAGCGTATATCAGATGGATATTATAAGGGAAAGGGCAATTTTAGAAATTGTTGTAAATTTGGAATTTATAAATTGGACTTGCGTGTCCAGCCTTATCTCTCATTATTTCTTTGTATTCTCTTCTCACCTAATTCCCCTCAATGTAATGAGGTTTCTATTATTGTATTATGTAATTGGGTAGAAGTAGAATAGTGCTAGCCGATGAGAGGAAATGGAGTGATTTGTTCTAGGAACAAGTTGTTAAATATCCATCCGCATATCGTTATTAATTTACTTTCGTGCCTTATTATGTGTTTAGAATGCATGTTTAAGGGTGTATGATGATGAGACCTAACAAAGATAATAAATTGGTTGCCAATTTACGGGAAAATCCCTCAATTTATATTAAGCGATATTTCCTTCCATTGAGTGATTCTTACTCAAGATCCAAGATTGGCATTGGCTTGTTGGCCAAAGTCAAGGCCTTTGTCATATCGCGGATGTTTTTGAATCATGAAAGTTTTGTTCCATATCGGTGTCTTGTCCAAGTTGTGATTTGTTAGCCAAAGTCAAGATCACTTCTTGTCCATCGACATTGATTACGAAACTTTCTCATGTCAATGGGTCCCGCTTAACTGGAATCATTAAGCTTGTTGTGCCAAAGCCAAGCCTTAGTTGATTCAGAGGAAACAGGTTCGGAAATACATTGGATGTATTGGCATATATATTGTATGTATGTTTCGGACTTGGACGTCCACCTACCGGATCTAGGAATTGGATGAGATCAAATTGATCTTCGAGATCTACCTAGTTAAATATCATACAGCTTGTTGGCCAAAGTCAAGGTTGTGCGTTATTTAACGGGATCCTAGCCCACTAGGAAACTGGGTTTCCCGAGTACTCGACAGAGGGTTAGAGGCTCGCCGAAAAATAGTGGGAGGCTAGTATTGAACTTGCAATTTCGTTCGAATACTTAGCTTTACGCGCTTTCAAATATTTTCGTCAAAATTATTTTATTAGTTGGACTAATATAATGTTATTTTTCTTGTAACAGTTGGACTGTACCCTACATTGTTAATTGGATAATTAGATTATCGCAATTAAAATGACTGGAAAGAACAGTGTCCAGGACATCATCATGGACGATAATGTCTTAAACGGCACTAACTTTTCTGATTGGGACATGAATCTAAGGATAGTCCTTGGATCCGAGAGGCTGCTATATACTATAGAGAGACCTCTTGGGCCTAAGCCCAGATCTTATCAGTTGCTCGAGCTAGATATTGGAAGACACATAGTGATGACAATGCAACTGCTCAATCTATCATGCTTGCTGCTATGACTCAGCAATTCCATCGACAAAACAAGGGATTGGATCCCTATACTATGTTGGCGAAGTTGAATGATCTGCACCGATCTAACCTTAGATGGCAAAGATATGAGTTACAGAAGAAGCTCTTCTGTGCTCGGATGTCGGAGGGTATGTCTGTTGAATATCACGTGACACAGATGATTGCTGATATTGAGCAACTTGGACAAATGGGGATTGTCTTTGAGATAGAGACCTCTATAGATTTGATCTTGCAGTCTCTCCCCGACACTTGGAGTGGGTTCATCATGAACTACAACATGTTGAACCAAGAGCAGACTCTTGGAGATCTAATATCCACCCTGTGTGAGGCCGAGAATGAGCTCTATAAGGGCAAAAAGCGCGAGGCGCACTTCGCTTCGACATCTCGAACACCGAGGGCTGGGCCCAGGGCGACTGGAGTTATCAAGAAGAAGAAGAAAAAGAAGGGCAAAGGCAAAGCGTCAAAGGCTTCTGGGAAGCCAAATGACAAGTCTCAGGATATATGCCTTCAGTGCGGGAAGCGGGGTCATTGGAAACGTGACTGCCGCGAGTACACCGCGCTCCAGAAGGAGATAAAGGCGGGCAAGGCACCGACCTCAGGTATGTTTGTTATAGAAATAAACATGACTACTTCTAGTTTTAAAAATTGGATTTTTGATTCTGGTTGTAGTACTCACATTTGTACTGATGTGCAGGATCTGCGGATTAGTAGGAAACTGGCGTCATGGGAGATTGATCTGCGTGTTGGAAATAGGACATCTGTTGTCGTTTTGGCCGTGGGCACTTTTTTTTTTGGAACTGCCCTCGGGGCATGTACTTGAACTTTTAGACTGTTATTATGTACCTAGTTTGACTAGGAATATTATATCTGTATCTATGTTAACCCAATGTGGGTATACTTCTGTATTTCGAAACACTGGGTATTTTATGTATAAAAACGATATAGAAATTTGCACTGCTGTTGTAAATAATGGTCTTTATATTTTGAATATAAATCAATCGCAACAATATTCTGTAACAAACAATAGACTTAAAGTAAGTCATAAAGATGAAACTTATATGTGGCATTGTCGTCTGGGACATATAAACAAGACTCGCATATCCACACTTTCGAATAGTGGGTACTTGGACGGATTTGATCCAAATTCATATGACATCTGCGAATCTTTCTTATTAGGCAAAATGCCTAAGTCACCTTTTAGTGGTAAAGGTGTATGAGCCACCGAACTGTTAGCCCTTGTTCAAAGTGACGTTTGTGGGCCCATGTCTAGCCAGGCTAGAGGTGGATACGAATACTTCGTAACCTTTACAGATGATGCATCACGTTATTGTTATGTGTATCTTATGAGACACAAGTCGGAAACTTTTGAGAAATTCAAAGAGTTTCGACACGAAGTTGAAAAACAGACCGGCAATAGTATTAAGACAATACGGTCAGACCGTGGTGGCGAATACTTGAGCAATGAGTTTCTTGACTACTTGAAATAATATGGTATTCTTTCATAGTGGACTCCTCCTGGAACACCGCAATTAAACGGTGTGTCCGAACGGAGAAACCGAACTTTGTTAGACATGGTGAGGTCTATGATGAGTCGCATTGAGCTACCTATTTCCTTCTGGGGATATGAATTAAACAGTGCAATACTTATTTTGAATAAGGTTCCGTCAAAATATGTTCAACAGAATCCGTATGAGATATGGACAGGAAAGAAACTGGGTTTCTCATTCCTGAAGATTTGGGGATGTTGGGCATACGTCAAACGTTTGGAAGGTACCAAACTTGAACCCAAATCGGATAAATACCTATTTGTAGGATATCCTAGGGAAACCAAAGGATATTACTTCTATCACCCACAAGAGAACAAAGTATTTGTTGCTCTACATGCGGTTTTCCTTGAGAAGGAATTCCTAAATGCAGTGGTTAGTGGGAGGAAAGTAGAACTCGGTGAAAATCAGAGTGATACTGTTCTTGGCATAGAATCCTCAATGGAACATGAACAGTTCATCAGGGATGAATCTGTACCACAATCTATGAATACACAAGGACCGCGTAGGTCGGAGAAAGTCAGGAAACAACCTGAGAGGTATAGGTTTCTGATCTCACCTCATGTAGATATTAATCTCATTGAGGATAACGAACCGGCTACGTATGAGGAAGCGATACAAGATATCGATTCCGCTTTATGGCAAAAAGCCATGAAGTCTGAAATGGATTCCATGTACACCAACCAAGTTTGGACACTGGTTGATGCACCAGAAGGCGTAAAGCCTATTGGATGCAAATGGGTCTTCAAGAAGAAGACCGACATGGATGGCAACGTACAAACATACAAAGTTAGGCTTGTAGTGAAGGGGTATCGTCAACGACATGGTGTCGATTACGATGAAACTTTCTCACACATTGCCATGATTAAATCCATTCGGATAATTCTTGTGATAGCCGCATATTTCGATTACGAGATATGGCAGAAGGACGTCAAAACCGCTTTCCTTAACGGAAACCTTTTGGAGGATGTTTATATGCAACAGCCTAACGGTTTTGTTGTGCCGCGACTTGCAAACAAGGTTTGTAAGTTAAATCGATCCATTTATGGATTGAAGCAAGCATCGCGTTCTTGGAACCAACGCTTTGATGAAATCATAAAAGAATATGATTTCGTTCAAAGCGATGATGATCCTTGTGTATATAAGAAGGTTAGTGGGAGAGCACTGACATTCATTGTCATTTATGTTGACGATGTATTGCTTATTGGCAATGACATTCTCATATTAACGTCGGTGAAAGCTTGGCTTTCATTGAAATTCTCCATGAAAGATCTGGGAGAAGTAGCCTTCATTCTAGGAATAAAGATCTACCGGGATAGATCTAGAAAGCTGCTTGGACTCTCCCAGAGTACGTACATTGACAAAGTGTTGAAGCGATTCAACATGGATCAGTCCAAGAGGGGACTGTTGCCAATGTCACATGGCGTCACTCTATCTAAGGCCATGTGTCCTAAAAATCAAGATGAGAGAGACAGCATGAGTCGGATACTGTTCGCCTCGGTAATTTGATCGATCATGTATGCCATGATATGTACACGACCTGATGTCTCCTATGCTTTGAGCATGTGTAGTCACTATCAGGCCGATCCAGGTGAAGGTCACTGGATGGCGGTTAAGAATATCCTTAAGTATCTTAGACGAACTAAGGATGCATTCTTAATCTATGGAGATGGAGAACTTGAGGTAACTGGGTATACGGATGCAAGTTTCCAAACCGACAAAGATGATTGTAAGTCGCAATCCAGGTACATATTTTCTACGAACAACTCCTTGAGTATTCGTATATTGCTCCAAGCATCTGGTACTTCAATGTACTGTCTTAGCAAATCTAGAATCATCGATCCCAAAATGTAGGATTTCACCTTAAGGTTATTATCCTTACATCTATTAAAAGTTTCTCGCTCTTCTAAAGTAGAGTCAGGATCGATTTCAATAGGCAGTGGATTGATAGTGACATAAGTCAACTTTTCAAACTCCAAGACAATGCATATGTTCATTTCCTATTCGGAAAAGTCTTCTTAATGGATTAGTGGCAGCCATCTACAAGACAACATTTTAAATAATAGCAGAACATTATTCATTTAAAAAATAATAACACTAATTGATTAAGGAATTAAATCTATTAGTGTCATCCACTACTTTACGTAATTCTGTAGTCTTCGTTAAAAGAAAAAATAGAAATTTGACTACCAAAATTTTATAGCGGAAGTGGATCCCATGATATTTACTCCAGCCTCACAGTAATGACGGTATTGACCTTTATAAACTCATTAGGTAGACCTCCAATGTCAATCACATTCATGTGACTCCTACTTTGGTCCTGAACCGTTTCTTATCCTCACAATAATGACGATATTGGATTAAGATGTGTTCCATATGTATACTTGTCAATGTGCACTAATGAGCTTCGTATGTACACCCTCACAATAATGACAGTATTGGATGACTGCATTAACTCATCACGCTACATCTAATATTTTAGCGGAACGACCTAAATTTCGAGCACTTATACCCTCAGAACAATGACGGTCTTGGATATAATTAGTAAGAACTCATTCATCTCCGTATTGGCAAGACGGACTATCCAATAATACTCCAACATTACTAATACTATTGCTAAAGTAATCACCTAATCACGGGAGATTTATGAAAATCAAGTCATTAATTTAATTAGGTCAAAATTTTAATTTAAAACATGCAATACATATCCAATATGACTTATGCATAATTAAATTAAAATTACTATAGCATAGATTCAAAAAACATGTGTTGTGTGGTTAAGCCTTATTACTGATACCATTCTGTCAGGGCAGATGTGGAACCCCTTGTAAGAGTTAAATCAAGTCCCAAGATCAACAAATCATGCACAAAAACCGCATATGAACACATCAAAGGAGGTGCGGAATATACTCACATTGAATTTCGGTTTTGATGAAATGAAGAAGACAAGCCATTTTCGTCCTCCATTGAGCTCGGCAGTAGCTCCTCCTTGCAGTGGGCTGTGCGATTTCAGTCCTCTTTGAACCTCCAAGAATCGGCCATGCATGAACTCCATTGAAGCTCCAAGCTTCAAGCTTCCATGCTCAAAGAATCACTTCCCTATCACCTATGTATCACTCAAGGTGTGCTAGCACTTGTTCATCTTCCATTTTGCTTCTCAAAGTTTCGGTCATAACCAGAAAAAAAAGGAAGAAATCGCACCATACGTGAAGGAGATGAAGAAGAAAAAAAGAGAGGGAGATGAGAGAAAACCGTGTACTGCATGTGTGAGAGAGAAGGCAAATTGTTTTACTTATATTTATATTTTATTTCCAAAATAAAATCAAATACAAAAGCCTTTTCATTTACCAAATACAAAAGTCAAAAAAAGCAAAAAGCTTTCATCATTTCAACTTTTACTTTAAGTCACATCACATCACTTTAATAAAGTGACATGTTGTCAAGTCACATCACTCAAAGTGACAATTGATTTGACGATTGATGCGACTAGCGATTTGACGCTTGATGTGACTTGCGTGCCGCGCTCGAATTCGAAATGCGAATGTGCTCGCAATCACTCTCGGGCTCGGGTTCGCTAATTCCAAATTAACGAATTTTCCGTCGCGTCGTAATTAAATGATTACGCCCAGCGAAATCATTATTCACGTCGCTAACGAATTAATTCTAAATTAATTCGTTCGCCCGAATTAAAATCTAATTTTAATTCCGCGTCGAAATCCAATTTCTAATAATATATCGAATATATTATTTTATCGATTAATTCCAAATTAATCGTTCTCTCTCTTTAATTAATATTTTATCCCAGATAAAATATCTCCGCAATTAACCCAGATTAATTTTCTATCTCTCTCTACTAATTAATCCCAGATTAATCAAAGTACGAGTCATACGTCATCGGTGAATCTTCAGGAAGCGACCCATGAGATCTCCGGATATGTTGGCAGTAAATACGATCGTCGGACTGTCCGAACACGTAAGTACCTCGTACTACGTTTATATCGATTTACAAGACAAGGTTGGCTTCTAGCAAAGCGCCATGCCTACCCAATTCTCCAGAAATATTCTTACAGGAATATATAGATCTGTATCAAGCGTAGTATACCGTAGTATTGTGTATATCGGCCCAGTATCGGATAGTCACGTGCTAGGGCTGGGGCTGGATAAGTGTCTGCCCGTCCGAAGCACATGTCGGATGTCTGGTAACGTAGTCTCTATAATCGGATATTTATGACCTGGTCACAATATCCCGATTGGTTGCGCAACACTTAAGAGCACTAGTACCGTATCCTGCGTGACATCATCTCCAATATGACTGAAGTGACACTTCCATCTTGACATCACACCCAATACTCTACGACTCTCTGATAAACCCAGAAGTGGTGTACACAGAACCGGTTAAAGCCCCTACCACCAAGACCAAAGTTTATCGATTATCGTAAGTATTAGCGGTGCAAGTCTCAGGTTAAGACTATACACACCTACCTTGATTTCGGCCTCCCATAGACACATAGTCATAATACCAATGGGATTCCGAGGGGTCTATCCAGAGCGAAGCTGTTTCCCGTACCATCAGTGAAACACGACCTCCTATCGCACTTGCATAAGTATCCAATACTTATATATATGAGAACTATGTCGTTGTTCCCTCACAACGCACACAAGTGCAATACTAGCCTATTCTGCATTATCGATGTCCAGTCTCGATAATACTACGGCTAGGGATATTTAATGATTAATCCTTTGTGGACTGATACTGTCTCATATCATCTCAATCCAGGAACTAATCATAGGGACCTCTCTTCATTTATATATCTATGGTGATCTAATCACAAATGATGAGAGTGCAATTTCCTTATTACATAGTTAATTTGCTACAACAACACAATGATCTGTGCAAATAGTGACGCTATGGGTCATATTATCCAACAATCTCCCACTTGGCACATAGCCAGTCACTCGAGTGTCTAACACCCGAACTATGTACAATTCGCTCAAATTGCTGAGGAAAGGTTTTCGTCAGCGGATTTGCTTAATTATCGTCTGACGCGATTTACACGATCATCACATCGCCACGATGTATGATCCGAACGAATCAGATGATATAGAAGTATATATCTGGATCGTCGATGAGACCTTTAATTCTTTAGCCTGTGCTGACGCCTAGCTCAGCTGCTAACAGAACTATATCTAATCTAATTAGATTTATTATCGATCCAAATGGCTTCTATTGCTGCCTCAGCTGCAGCAATAATCCGCATTTGTTGTTAATTCGGCAACAGTTATCTTGCTCGGAAGATTTCCAGCTCACTGTCCCAGTGTTCAAACTTTATAGTACCGCAGTATTTACCGGTTTGGAAACTTGCAACAGTGATCCCAGTCACTTCAAGTTCTCCATCTCCATAGTTTAAGACAACATCTTTAGTTCTCTCAGATACTAACAGATGTTCTTTAATCTTCAATCCAGTGACTATCACTTGGATTGATCCGATAGTGACTCCATATGCTCAAAGCGTATGAGACACCAATATAAGTACATTTTAAATGTACAATTTCTCAGAGAGTGTTACCAACTCCAAATCTAGCCCAGTAGATCTTTATTCCTTGAATAAAGGTTGTTACTCCCCAGAATTCTACGGAGAATTTCTTATGAAAGCCAAGCTTTCACCGATTGTTTTATGGGAATTTCATTGTCAGTGCCCTCTCCCACTAACCTCCTTATATACACAAGAATTATTTCGTTTTGAGTCAAATCATAAACTATTATGATTATTTCAAAACGTCAGTTCCAAGAACCTCATGCTTGCTTCAATCCAAACATGGATCGAATAACCGTAAACCTTGTTTGTCGGTTATAACAAAATCGTCAGGATGTTGAAGCATCCTCCAAAAGGTTTCCTTTTCAGGAAAACGATTTTGATCTGCAACTGACATATTTCATAAATGAAATATACAGTTATCAACAAGCATCTTCAAAATGGATTTACCATGGCAACAGGTAAAAGGTTGAATCGTTATTAACATAATGTTGATAACGATACCTTTCCGTCAAAAGCCTAGCTTTGTACGTTGGTATGTTGCCATCCATGTATGTCTTCTTTGAAGACGTTTAATGTACCATAGGCACAATGCCTTATGGTACAACAACTAGTATCCAAAATAGTTGTTATACATGGAATCCATTTCGGATTCATGGCACTTTGCCATAACAGAGAGTCGATACCTCGTATCACTTCCTCTAAACGTAGTCGGATGGTACACCTCCATAAGATTGACATCTTAATGAGGTTAGATCAGAAATCCATACCCTAGGTTGTTTTCTGACTCTATCCGATCTACGAAGTTTCTTGTGTATTTGAAGATTAATGGTATAGATTCATCATTGATGAACTGTTTGTGTTCCATTAAGGACTTCGTGCTTTGAATAGTATTACTCCGATTTTCATCGAGTATCACTATCCTCCCACTGACCACTGCATATCGGTATTTCACTCAGGAAAAACCGCATGGTGAGCAACAATCACATTGTTCTCATGTGAGATTTATAAGTACTATACTTATGGTTTCCTTTTCAGGATAACCTATATTGGCACTTATCCAATTTGGGTTCTAGTTTGGTATCATCCAAACGTTATGCCTAGCATACCCAAATTATCAGGAATGAGAGAAACCTTGTTTCTTCCCTGTTCATATCCTATATGATATCTGTCAAACAGATTTATATGGAACCTTATTCTAAATAAGTTTTGCACTGTTAATACATATCCTGTTTGAAGGAAATGATAGCTCAGAGCGACTCGCGAAAAACCTAATCATGTCCAACAAAACTTGGTTTTTAGTTCTGACACACCGTCAATTGACGTGTCTCGTTTAATTGTGTCCTAGACAACAATGCCATAAATAAGTCTCTATTGATCAAATCAATTTGAGCTATTTATTTGTCATTTATATGTTTGAGATTTTATTATATTCAAAATATAAATTCTGTTATTTACATCTAATGTATTTATCTCAGTATCATCTTTATATAATAAAACACTTTAGTGTTTTAGAATATAAAGGTTCACCCGCAGTGGGTTAAACACTGATAAAGAGATAATGTTTCTAGTCAAACTAGTTACATTATAACAGTTCCTAATTTAAGTATACACCCAAAGGTAGTTCCTAAACTTAGGTATCTACGGTCGAAACAGCGACTTTCGTCCCGTTTCGATTCGCAGAGAAATCTCAGCTTGAAGTCAGTATCCTGCTCAAAGCAGATTCTGAATATCAATACATATATATTATGTACCACACTAAGTATTTAAAATCTAATTTCAATACTAGCTGTGAACATAACTAAGACAAACATTTTTAAAGTTAGAGCCTCGCCCTTTCTTTAATTCCTTGTGTCTTCCATATCCAAATGGTAGTCACTTTGGGATATGTCAATTATCCTTTTCAATATTTCACAAACCTTTGGCCAAGCCTTGGGTTTCGGAATATCGAAACGATATGCACCTTGTGCTACATGCCCAATTGCAAACTTTGACTTTTCTCCACTAGAATAGTCAATTAATTCTCCAATAATTATTAATTGCAATTTTAATACTTTTAAATCTAAAGATAGATTTATTATAAGTATATTAATTAAGCATTAAAGTCATCATCACATAAATCTTCCAAAGATTTTATGCTCTACTATTTGCTTAATTTTGGGCGTAACGTATAATAAGTTATTTTATCAAATAAAGTAACCTATTATTTATTCCCAATTTGAAAATTAAATCATTTAAAATATTTTAATCCCAGATTATATTTTAAATATTCAACTTTTCAATTTCTTATCTTGATTACAATAGTCCAACTATTTAATCAACGATTAGTGGTACTATATATATATAATTATAATGATAGTCCAACTATATAATCAAATATAATCCAAATTAATTAACCTCAATTACATTGATTACTATAATCCAATAAAAATCAACTGTAAACTGAAATTAATTAATTCAAATATATTGATTAATATAATCCAATTATATATAATCAAGTATAATACAGTCCAACTGTTTATTAAAACAACAATTTAAATATTAGTCCAACTAACATTTAATATTACGACGAAATAATTTAAATGAGCGCGTATGGCGAGTAATTGAACGAATGTTGCAAATTCAATACTTGCCTCCCACTATTTTTCGTCGAGCCTCTAACCCTCTGTCGAGTACTCGGGAAACCGTGTTCCTAGTGGGCTAGGATCCCGTTAAAGTATCATACAATCCTGACTTTGGTCAATAAAAATTGTATGATAATTAACAAGGTAGATATCGAAGATCAATTGGATCACATCCAACTCCTAGATCCAGTAGGTGGACATCCAAGTCCGAAACATATATCTAATATATGCCTATATATCGAATATATACCCTACCCGTTTCCTCTGAATCAACTAGGCCTTGGCTTTGGCCAAAAACAAACCTAGTGATCCCAGTCAAGCGTGGACCCATTGACAGGGAAGCTTCGTAATCAAATGTCTATGGACAAGAAGTGGTCTTGACTTTGGTCAAAAACAAACCACAACTTGGACACGACACCGATATATAACAAAGCCTCGTGATTAAAGCACATCTTTGACTGACAAGGGCTTGACTTTGGTCAAAAACAACCCCTGACAATCTCCGATCTTGCAAGAATCACTCAATGGAAGGAAATGACGCTTGATATTTAACGAGGGTTTTTCGCGTGCAAATTGGCTACCAATTTAATTATCTTTGTTAAGGTCTCATCATCATACACCCTTAAACATGCATTCTAAATACATAATAAAGCGTATATGAAAATAAATAATAATGATATGCGGATGGATACTTTACATTGATCCTAGATCAAATCTCTCACTTTCTCTCTCCCGCTAGCACTTGTATTACTTCTACCCGTTACACTACACTTCTAAAGAAACCTCTTTTACATGGAGGGGAATAGGTGAGAAGAGAATACAAAGAAATAGGAGATAAGGCTGGACACGCAGGTCCAATTTAATAAATCAAATTTATTACAATTTCCAAAATCGCCCAACCCGACTAATATCCATCCGATATACATTATTCAAACATCACAACCATGTATTCATACAAGCATGTTATCAATCAATCTAATCAAATTAATTAATCTTGATAATTAGTGATCATCCAATGTTCAAACAAAGATTTGATTTTGTTCGAGTCAAACTCGTATTGCGAAACGTACTCAAAGTACGATTTCTACTAATTAAATTAAATTACATGATTAAATCCAATTTAATACGTATTTAATTCTAATTCATTATTTAATTCCAAATTAAATATTACACTTTATAAAATAAACCATTACGACTTAAATTCCAAATTTAATCGTTACGGGTCTCAAAGCCCGATTAATATCCAATATTAATTTAATTAAAGTCCAATGGGCTTTTAATTAATTTCTTGAGGCGTGGACTTTTGGTCAACTCGGGTCAAACCGAACAACCAAAATCCAATCCGGGAGTTACCCCATAAGCCTTTAAATTAATTTTGGCCCATTAGGCCCAATTAAATAATTAAGGTCCATTAAGTCATAATTGGACCTTTTGGATTCGGTTTTGGGCCTAATTGGATCCAACCAATTTAGCCTAAACCCAACTTTGTTACAACAAAGCCCAAAAGCCCAATTACAACCTAACAAGCCCAATTTCCAAAATCAAGCCCAAATTAATTAACTTATAAATTCCAAATTTCACAATTAATTAACCTAAGTGTAATACACAATCAATTACCCAATTAACATTTCTAAAACATCAATTAGCCTAATTAATCATGCACTTTAACAACCAAATAGTGTCCAACACAATTCAATTAAAATCAAACCCAATTAACATGCTTTCAAGTCTCGGCAATTAGGGGTTTTTCAATTCGATTCGGTTTCAATCCAATTGAGTCCACAATCTTAATTTCCCAAATCAATTCAATTCATCCAATGAATCAAACAACAAAATCACAATGAATTTCATGTCCATAAAGATTCGGCCAAGCCACTTTAAAAGGGAAAAATGTTCCAAATCAAAATTCAATCCAATTGAACTTCAAAACAACATTAACCAATTGTTTTAAGTCATCCAATGATCAAACCAAACAAAACAAATTACCAAGACATTAGGGTTATGCAATTTTCGGCCAAGCCTCCAATTGGGGAAAATTGAATCCAATCCAATTTCATGAAATTGATCACACACAATCTCAATTAAACATGTTCTAAGCATACTTAAACATCCAATTCAATTAAAACATGCTCAAACACATTTTACCCAATTTCAAGTTTCATGTTCGACCTAAAGAATTGGGGAAAATTGATCTAATCCAATTTTCTTGAAATTGATCATGCACAACTTCAATTCAACCTCATTCAAGCATACTTCATCAAACAATTCAACCAAATCATGCCTAAATCGAGTTTACCCAAATTAAAGTTTTGACCAAAAATAAGCAAATTGGGGAAAATCAATCCAATCAATTTTTTATCAAATTGATTACATATAACTCAAATTAGATCATATATAAGCATTCTTAAACAATCAATTTGTCAGAATCAAGCTAAAATCAAAAAGCCCCAAATTTGCTCAAGAACCCTAATTCGGTTTTCATGCATCAAAAGCTCAAGATACCATTGTAAGAGTTAAATCAAGTCCCAAGATCAACAAATCATGCACAAAAACCGCATATGAACACATCAAATGAGGTGCGGAATATACTCACATTGAATTTCGGTTTTGATGAAATGAAGAAGACAAGCCATTTTCGTCCTCCATTGAGCTCGGCAGTAGCTCCTCCTTGCAATGGGCTGTGCGATTTCAGTCCTCTTTGAACCTCCAAGAATCGGCCATGCATGAACTCCATTGAAGCTCCAAGCTTCAAGCTTCCATGCTCAAAGAATCACTTCCCTATCACCTATGTATCACTCAAGGTGTGCTAGCACTTGTTCATCTTCCATTTTGCTTCTCAAAGTTTCGGTCATAACCAGAAAAAAAGGAAGAAATCGCACCATGCGTGAAGGAGATGAAGAAGAAAAAAAGAAGAAGAAAAAAAGAGAGGGAGATGAGAGAAAACCGTGTACTGATGCATGTGTGAGAGAGAAGGCAAATTGTTTTACTTATATTTATATTTTATTTCCAAAATAAAATCAAATACAAAAGCCTTTTCATTTACCAAATACAAAAGTCAAAAAAAGCAAAAAGCTTTCATCATTTCAACTTTTACTTTAAGTCACATCACATCACTTTAATAAAGTGACATGTTGTCAAGTCACATCACTCAAAGTGACAATTGATTTGACGATTGATGCGACTAGCGATTTGACGCTTGATGTGACTTGCGTGCCGCGCTCGAATTCGAAATGCGAATGTGCTCGCAATCACTCTCGGGCTCGGGTTTGCTAATTCCAAATTAACAAATTTTCCGTCGCGTCGTAATTAAATGATTACGCCCAGCGAAATCATTATTCACGTCGCTAACGAATTAATTCTAAATTAATTCGTTCGCCCGAATTAAAATCTAATTTTAATTCCGCGTCGAAATCCAATTTCTAATAATATATCGAATATATTATTTTATCGATTAATTCCAAATTAATCGTTCTCTCTCTTTAATTAATATTTTATCCCAGATAAAATATCTCCGCAATTAATCCCAGATTAATTTTCTATCTCTCTCTACTAATTAATCCCAGATTAATCAAAGTGCGAGTCATACGTCATCGGTGAATCTTCAGGAAGCGACCGATGGGATGTCGGATATGTTGGCAGTAAATACGATCGTCGGACTGTCCGAACACGTAAGTACCTCGTACTACGTTTATATCGATTTACAAGACAAGGTTGGCTTCTACAAAGCGCCATGCCTACCCAAGTGTAGTATACCGTAGTATTGTGTATATCGGCCCAATATCAGATAGTCACGTGCTAGGGCTGGGGCTGGATAAGTGTCTGCCCCGTCCGAAGCACATGTCGGATGTCTGGTAACGTAGTCTCTATAATCGGATATTTATGACCTGGTCACAATATCCCGATTGGTTGCGCAACACTTAAGAGCACTAGTACCGTATCCTGCGTGACATCATCTCCAATATGACTGAAGTGACACTTCCATCTTGACATCACACCCAATACTCTACGACTCTCTGATAAACCCAGAAGTGGTGTACACAGAACCGGTTAAAGCCCCCTACCACCAAGACCAAAGTTTATCGATTATCGTAAGTATTAGCGGTGCAAGTCTCAGGTTAAGACTATACACACCTACCTTGATTTCGGCCTCCCATAGACACATAGTCATAATACCAATGGGATTCCGAGGGGTCTATCCAGAGCGAAGCTGTTTCCCGTACCATCGGTGAAACACGACCTCCTATCGCACTTGCATAAGTATCCAATACTTATATATATGAGAACTATGTCGTTGTGCCCTCACAACGCACACAAGTGCAATACTAGCCTATTCCGCATTATCGATGTCCAGTCTCGATAATACTACGGCTAGGGATATTTAATGATTAATCCTTTGTGGACTGATACTGTCTCATATCATCTCAATCCAGGAACTAATCATAGGGACCTCTCTTCATTATATATCTATGGTGATCTAACACAAATGATGAGAGTGCAATTCCTTATTACATAGTTAATTGCTACAACAACACAATGATCTGTGCAAATAGTGACGTTATGGGTCATATTATCCAACACCCCTAAGGTCGGATCGGTGCTCTGCACAACGGAAGCGTGTCTAACCGTGGATATCTAGCATGGGTTTATTTTTTTTCTAAATGTTCGGCCCTTCAGAGCTCTGGAAATAGAGAGCTGAAGGCAATAGGTTTTTCTACCCTAAAATCTTTCAACCTTCCCTAAACACTCTCAAAACATCCAAAATTAATTTTCACATCAAAATCAACATCAACACATGTTATAGAACAAAAATCAAGTTTTTCAAAATATCAAATATTTTTACAAAAACATAAATTTATTCTAAATACGCACTTGCGTAAATTCTGAATGCAAAATACAAACCAAATTAGAATCCCATAATGAAGAGACTCGTGAACAATTCTAGGTCACCCAAAGGTAGTCAAATGATTCTAGAATAGTAGCATTAGCTATAAGCTATTATCTAGAGTTCCAAACACTAATTTTATGTTTATATCTAACATAAATATTTTGACTCAATTGCAAGCATATTGTGTTTATACTTCAAAAACATCCTAACATAATTAATTAGCCTAATTTCAACATTATGTATCTAATACATAATTCAACACTATATGTCTCACTAATGAAAAATATAGCTTTTAGAGAATATCAAACTTACCTAGCAAGCTTGACTCAAATATCAAATCTAATTCTCTTTGTTGAAATGTTTGGAGAACTTCCAAGGATTAGCAAGCTTGACTCCAAGATCCAATCTTGATTCCAAAGCTAGCAAGCTTCACCCCAAGATCCAATCTTAATTTCTCCTAGATGAAATGTTGTAGAGCCCTCAAAAAGCTTCTCTAAACATTTCTCTAACTTAGGCTAATTTCTCTAATTCTTCCTTGTATTTAGATTTCTTAAGCTTTTGCTTTGCTTAATTAAAACCTTCCTAAAGCTTGCTATTTATAGCAAAACTTAGTTAGTTTTTAATTAATGAAAGTTGTAATCAACTTTTAGGTAGGCTTAATCCAATTTATCCAAATATGTATAATTAGGTGTGATTAATCTTCATTGTCTACCACTTTGATTTAATCAAATTAAATCAAGACAAGGATTAGGAAATGGAAACCATTAAAAGGTATGAAATGAAAATGTAGCTATTTTATTAATAAATAATAAAATGTACAGTTCTGATTGGCACTCCAAGAACCAACTCCAACTTGCTTAGTGCCAATCTGGATGGTACTGTAGTCTCATCTTCTCCACATTTTTATTGAATAACTTAGTAGGTAAGGCCTTTGTAAGCGGGTCTGCTATATTGTCTATTCCTTGAACCTTCAAGACCACTATGTTTTTTTGTTCAATTATCTCTATAATTACGCGGTATTTCCTTTCCACGTGTTTAGACTTGGAATGCGCCCTCGGTTCCGTAGCCTGCGCAATGACTCCATTATTATCACAGTATAATGGGATCGAATCCGCAATACAAGGCACAACCCCAAGTTCTGTGATAAAATTTCTAATCTAAACAACTTCTTTAGCATCTTCTCTTGTAACATCCATCTCCCGGAGATGCTACCGACAGGGAATAGGTTGTCTTATCCCCCTGAGCTTTCGAATTTCTGACTGTGATCCTTACTACAACTCTGACTTAAATGTAAACTCATACGTGGGACCATTGCCCAAAACAACAACAGTGTACTTTAAAACTGATAACTGTATACTCAAATATACTTCTCTTATACAAATCTTATCTGTGACACTTTAAACTTTTACACACATAATCTCTATTATATAATGTACATGATACGTGACTCGACTTGACTCTGACTGAACTGTGTCTCTGACTTGACCTGGTGAACTCAAACCCTCTAGTGACTGCCATCAGTATCCCTCCTCTCGAGCTCGTCTTCCGGGTATAACTGCAAAATAAAAACATTATGAGTGGGGGTTGGATCGTTTGAACGACGTAGTGAGTGGACAGTTTGAAATGGAAACAGAAATACTTTATGAAAAACTCATAGTTCTAAAACCAAAATCATCTTTTATGAAATCTCTTTCTTATCTGGAAACAAATTTGTCCCTGAAAATCTTTTCTATCTGTAAAATTCTGAAGTTTCCTGTAAAACTGATTCATTCTAAAACTTTTCATGAAACAGTATCTTTTCTAAAAATCTATTTCTAGAAATTCGTTTCTAAAAATCCATTTCTGAGAAATTTATATCTGAAAGATCAGTATCTGAATATCAGGCGCATGGGGGCATTACGTCTCGTCATCCCCCATACTCAAAATATGGTGTTTGGGGGCGTCCCCCCGTACCCAAATATCTGGTGGTCTTGGGGCGTTACGTCTCGTTGTCCTCTAAGCCATAAATCTGGAGCCGGGGATACGGATCAATGCTACCCTCCTGACTTAAAATCTGGGATCTATGGGCATCTGTCATCCCTAATCCTGAACTGCGTGTGCACACGATATCTGTATCCATCAATTCCAAATCTGTGTCAAGTTGCATACTGAGGTGGATTTTTCCCTCATGCCTCCAAAAATCATAAAACTCGGGCTTTTGAAAACAATCTTTCTAAAACATTATCAATCATAAAACAACTGAATTCAAACTCTGATTAACGCCCTATGTGCTTAAAAGTAAGTCTTATATCAAAAAAAACTTAAATGAAATCAATTTGAGAAAAGGGGTCCACTCACCGATTAATCTAAAAGGCCCTTGATTATTGGATGCGGCTGGGAAATCTCATACGGAAAATGAATTTGTCCTGTATTCGAGATTGGTTACCATTTTTACACTGGGAAGTTAATTATGATCATGGGTGTCGTGGATACTTATACATATCGTATACAAAATTCTTAGGGCATTCTGACTTCTTATGATAATTATACAATGGTAAGGGATTGTTTATGTCATGCATCGCGACGTCAAGTCTGGCGTGTCGTGATGTCCATGTAGGCAGATCCAAGCAGAGAGCATGTTCTGTTTTGCGTCGTGATATTAAGGGTTTCGTGTCGTGACACTCACCTTATTAGACCTGAGGCAGAGCCTCTGCTTGCTACGCATGGCGACGCTCCCACCTTCAAGCCCAAGTCAGTGAGCCTCTGATTCATACACGTCGCGACGTCGGGTGTTGCGCGTCGCGACGCTAAGCTAATTCCAGGGCCTAGCATAACTCTTCCATATTTTCTTGCCCAAATGCATTCTCAATACTTCTACCCTACATCTATTACACAAGCCACTCTATTAGGCTTCAATCTTCATACATTATATATCAATATACCAACATTAAAACAACTTTTTAAGCTTATAATTCTTATTAAGGATTTCTAAACTTTGGGAATTTCTTAATACACTCAATTTCTTAGTTCTTTATCCATCTAGATGCAATCACTGGCATGCTACTAACATCAACATAGCATCATATCATCAAAATTCCACAATCCAAGTTTTTGGGTCAAGATTTTCTTACCTTATTTCACTTGATTTTCTTCATAATTCAAGTCTTCTAGGCTTGATATCCTTCTTCCTTGCTTGTGGTGGAATGACTCGCATTTTTTTCCTCTTAGGTTTGGGTGAGAAAATGGCTTCCCCTTATTCCTTTCTTCTCTCACGTTTTCTTTCTTTTTCTCCAATGTTATGGACGCTTGAATAGTATCCCCTTTTTATACTATGGGCAATTTTTAAATGATTTAAATGGATAGAACTTTAGAAACTTTGAGAAATTTGGAGAATTTTCTTGATTGGTCTTCGGGTATTATTCATCCAAAATGTTTAATTATATTTTTGACTTGCTTCTGTTTTGAATTTCGAAAAATGTCCATTGTGGAAGTTGTAGGTCTCGATCTTAGCTTTT
Source organism: Zanthoxylum bungeanum (assembly GCA_019454045.1). NCBI lineage: Eukaryota > Viridiplantae > Streptophyta > Magnoliopsida > Sapindales > Rutaceae > Zanthoxylum > Zanthoxylum bungeanum. The sequence continues at coordinate 15,316 of SKCR01052201.1, read as the reverse complement.
CGACGATATAGAATTCATAAAAATCAGAGATTGTATGAAAAATATACGACCTAGTTACCACGGGCTGTTCGGATTTAATCTTGGAATGAATTTCATATCGGAACAACAAAGAATTTGCCGACTGTCCCAAACAGTCATTTCATTAATGTATACGTGTTCGGACATGATTTATATTGTATCATACCTTCCTTAGCGTAATAGTCGTCAAGATTACCGAGTGTTACAATTTCTCCCCCCTAAATAGGATTCGTCCTCGAATCCCTTCTGTGGTTTCACTCGTAGGTTCATCCTGGTCCTAATATCTCAACGTATCTGCTACCTTTTATTCTCTTTAACTTGCTTCTGCTATTTTACTCAAGAACCCAATGTTATGACTTCTGGGAATCTTTTATTTTGGTATCTATATTTGACCATTATAATTGAATATTTAATCCTTGGGGGCCCCCTTCAGCAACTTTTTTTTCTCATTTGGAAACTAAGTCCTTATAACATATCTTGTCTATACAAAGGTGTTTGTCCATCATGAAGCTCATCATTTATAGAATTAATCTATCTTTTATTCTACACTTCAACATATTCCGAAAGATGTACTAAAAGTACTCAATCTCTAAAATCTGAACTTGGGTTTTCCTTAACTGGTGCCTTAAATGTCTTATTTTTCCTATCTGATACCCTATGACTATATTTCACATCATCTCCTTCATTCCTTTAAGGTTTTAATACTTCTTAAGACTTCCCAACAATCATTCTTCTTATTATTACTTCCACCCAAGCATACTTAACTTGTAAGGTCTTGACCAAATTGTTATACGAGTGTTAATATGGTTATACCCACAACTACCCTAGTTGAATCATTAATCTGCAATTTGATCACTAAAAATTATATTCATACTCAAATCGTATTATTGTCATGTGACCTTACTGACAATGCATCTGAATTCTTCGTATATAGTGCTCCCACATATTTAAGGTAACTTTTGTCTCTTATAGCTAGTTTCCTTCATGTTATATCTTAACTCTGGAATAATTGTATGCAAGATAATCCTTGTCGCTGTTGCAACTGATCGTACTTGATATTTCCTCGGTTTCATACGTTCGATTTGATTTTAACATTCTTCTTCTTAATTTCTCTATTTGACTCACTTTCTCTTTTTAATAAGCCTCAATTGCTTAACAACTCCGTCATTCAAATTCTCATATTTCTTCCTATCTGTGGGGCTTAGGACCTCAAAGCTCATGGTTAATTTCTTCATATATTCTAAGTTTATCGCCACGTTTCCAGTACCTCTTAATTCCAAAATATTAAATATTGACATAATTCTAACGGTTTTTCCTAATTGGCTAAAGCCGCTGGAATAAGGTACTTAGATTAAGCCTAATTGTACGTACACTTGTGCTTAGGCTGTGTCATTTACTATTATCACTGATATTGGCGACTCGGTCCTGGTTAATGTTCACACTTTTTCGTATCTTTACACTGACTTGTTCTATTTTCTTGATTGCACTTAAGAATATCCTACTTTCAATTATGTCCCTAGTCTTATTCTATCAATATCTGTATATCTAGTTTTTTTGGTCGTCCTTATGCTATATCTCAATAAATCAGTTTCAAGTTGTACCTGAACTTATGGGTTATACTCGATACCTTCCTTCTGTTTCCCATTTGATGGAATTCTAGTGTTATTTCAATGCCGAGAAAGCTTGCTGTTCTGTAGTACTACTGAACCATCAAAAGTCTATCTCGCACTTATATACCTCTGTCATTATTTATCTAGTATCGTTTTCTATTGTCATCCTACCTCGACAATTCCACCTCCAACATTTTACTTGCTGCCATTTTCGTTTTCTTTCCTACTCTATTTTTTTATATACTTGGAACTTTCGAGGTATATGTCTTTGTCTCTTTGTCTAAAAGATATCATCTTTTATATATATGTAGTCATGTCTAATGCCGGTTATTACTTGACTAATACTTTCTTTCTTTCTATTCTGCTCTTGTACTAGGTCAGAAGGTTTTATGTTTCGACCTTTTTCCACAATACATTCACTTGTTTCTGGGAGTATCTTGAGGCGAACATCGAGGTCCATATTTGCTATTGTTGTCTAATGAGGGTTGGGAGGGTGGGATCATTTCTAAAAAAGCCTTCCAAGTTATGGTGAACTCACTAACTACCCATGTTGTAGTTGCATATGTTGCTCGTCTATAAGCCTAGGACTCCCGTGTTTACAAATCTAGTGTTGGCTCCCATAGTAAGGTACTTATGTTGGGTACTATCTAAATTTCCTTCTTTGACTTTACTAATGATTCGTTTCCGATTATTGGTCTTACTACCTCTTACTGAGAACCTTCTTAAAGTTGATGCTCTTTCAAACTCCTGCCAATCTCTCTATGTTATTCCTCCTTTCGAATTTTTACTTTGTTACTTAGATATTCTATTTATCTCAGTTCCTTAAATCTTTTAATCCACTTCTTTCTAGAACTTCATATTCTTCGACAGGTTAGGGTACTGCCATTAATACTTTTGGTTTGGGTGCTACTCTCTTACTAGCTATCCCATTGTAGTATAAGGGGGACATCTATAAGTCGTATCTCTAGCTCTTGGGGGTCGTTCTCTGCGTTTCTTACTCTGGCTCCTTCCTCATTTGAGCCTTTACTTTCTCGAAGGTTGTTCTTTCTATAATAAGGTGGTTTATTTCTTTTAGATCTGGCTAGACATACCGTAAATTCAATTCAATCCATCTCGTACAAGATACCACTATCTTATAATTCTTATCTAGGTTTAGCTAAACTTTTTTGGCTCGACTATCTCGCTATTTCTTGATTTGTCTGTCCAGTATGTATTCTTCTTTACCTGTCCAAATCCTTATTGGACTGTAAGTTGACGAGTGAGGACATGCTTCCTATGTTTGGTTTGATGTCTATGTTCTTACTGGAATAGGGCTACTGGAAAGAAAATTTCTCACTTGTTCTGTTTGGAATTTGTATCAACTCTTCTTTACCCTTAGGGTTCCACACCTTTATCAACCATTCTAAAGTATTAATTTACGTTACCGTCTCAAGCCACATTATCCATTGTTACTATATACATTGAACTTCCTTATTACTTCTCGTAGCATTTTTTATAATTTATTTCCATAACATATCCCTCAGTTCCATGTTGTACTTACAAGGCTAGTGGTGGCTTGCTCTCATTGGCTTCTTTCTATATCTTTGTTCTCTGTCTCTTGCTATAGGCTACAGCTATGATATTAATCTTACTGTTTACACTGGTACTCTTTGCTAACTTCTGATGTCTCTCATTTTATAGGTCTGCTATTTTTTAAAACCTTCAAGGATCTCTATTAGTATTGGTTCGATCTATGGGTTTTTACCGGTACTATACTTATCCATTTTGACTTGGGTCGGGTTCTTTCTTTTCTATCCTTTGAAACCTCCTTGGTTTTTTTCTTTTCTGGGTGTCCATCTTTCAGTGTTTTCTGCTTCTTACTTAGGATAAATTCTCGTTGAAATTCCTTACGGTTATCTTTATCTAGGCTGATGTATAGAGTGGAACAAGCTTATACATGTTGACGGATATCGACGTCAAGTAAGGTAGGTATTAGATAGGCCTCCGTCAGGATAGCTTCCTTAATCAATATCACTGAGAGGTTCGGAATCTGGGTAGCTTAGATCCGTATCTATGTCTGGTTTCTTAGCTAAAGAAACTAATCAGCTTTCTTTTGACATTTGCTTACGATCCTATGTTTGGGTGTCTAGAATCTCTACATCTTTCGTGGCATTTCATGTCTATTGAAAATTTTCACGGCTAATCATGATTTCTTGCTTCTTTTATCTTTTGTCCATTCTTCGTGACTCGAAAAACTTGTTATCTATACCAGACACTCAAGGCTATTAAATCTGTCTAAAAGAATTTTCTGAGGAGGAAATAAATCTTACTTGGGAGGAGGGAATCCTTACTGGGTTTACTCAACTTTTACTCTTGCTCGGACTTATTATACTCTCCTTGGTACTATAGGTTCTGACACTTTCTTATCAATATGATTTTGTATCTCTATCTTTTATTGCCTCTAGTTGCTGCTTAAACATCTATGTATCACTCCTTACTTTTTCTTATAGCTTTGGCTTCCCACTCTTTTAAGTGAATATCCTCGGAACCTTACTATCTATTCTCATAACTTGTCTTGAACTTCTGATAATGAGCCATGATAACTATAAAAAGGATTCTCAACTTTGAAAAATTATTGGTTGCTTTCATAAGAAAAATATTCAAATAGTTTGGGAATTCTTACTAACGTGTCTACAAAACTTGAGGACTTACTCAAGGATCATATATTGGAAAGGTAGCGCCTCGCATACTAGTACCTCAGGCATACAAGAAAAATCAAACTACCACAACATAACTCATACCTACTGCGGCCTCTACTGACTCCTAGACCATGCTCTGATACCATATTGTAACATCCCTCCCCGGAGATGCTACCGGGCAGGGAATAGGTCGTCCTATCCCCCCAAAGCCGCCGACTTTTGACTGGGCCATACTACACAACTGAACTAAATAAACTCTACGTGGGACCAAATCAAAACCACAAACAACGACAGTGTAACTTTAATATGTGATAACTGTATACTCAAATACACTTCTCTTATACAACTCTGGTACGAAAACTTTAATTTTTTACATACATAATCCCTACTATGCAATGTCATGATACGTGACTTGACGTGAAAAGACTAAACCGGGTCTCTGAATTGACGGGGACTCAAACCCTCTAGTGATTGCATATTACAGCCCTCGAGTCAGCCGACTGCAGGAATACCTTAATACTGAAGTAGGGTAAGCTTTGAATGACCTAGTGAGTGGACAGTTTGAAACGGAAACTGAAATACTTTTGGAAAAAATCAGAATCTAAACCAAAATCATCTTTCTGAAATCTCTTTCTTATCTGACACATCTGTTCCTGAAAAACTTTCTGAAAATCTTTTATGTCTAAAATTCTGAAGTCCTGTAAACTGATTCCTTCTAAAACTTTTCATGAAACTGTATATTTTCTAAAATCTATTTCTAGAAATTCGTTCTAAAAATCCATTTCTGAGAAATTTATATCTGAAAGATCTGTATCTAAATATCAGGCGCATGGGGGCATTACGTCTCACTGTCCCCCCATAAGCAAATATGGTGCTTGGGGGCGTCCCCCCATACCCAAATATCTGGTGGTCTTGGGCGTTACATCTCCTCGTCCCCCAAGCCATAAATCTGGAGCAGGGGGTACGGATCAATGCTACCTTCTTGACTCAAAATCTGGGATCTATAGGCATCTGTCATCTCTAGTCCTGAACTGTGTATGCACACAATATCTGTATCCGTCAATTCTAAATCAGTGTCAAGTTACATACTGAGGTGGGTTTTCCCCCATCCCTCCAAAGTCATAAAACTCGAGCTTTGAAAAAAATCTTTCTAAAATCATCAATCGTAAAATAACTGAAATAAACTTATATCGAAAATAACTTAAATGAAATCAGTTTGAGAAAAATGGTCCACTCACCACCGATTAATCTATAAGGCCCTTGATTCTTGGATGCGACTGTGAAGTCTCCTGTGGAAAATGAATTCGTACTGTATTCGAGATTGGTTAGCATTTTTACATTGAGAAGTTAATTATAATTATGGGTGTAGTGGATGCTTATACATGTCGTATACGGAATTATTAGGGCCCTTTGACTTGTTATGATGATTATAAAATGGAAAGGGATTATTTCTATCCCGCATCGCGATGCCAAGTCTAGCGCATCGTGACGCCCATGCAGCCAAAGCCAGGAAGAGAGCATGTTTGCTTTTCGCATCACGACGCTAACGGTACTGTGTCTTGATGATCATCTGATCTTGCTACGCTTCTAGATGTCAAGTGTTAGGTGACGCGACACTCCCACCTTCAGGCCCGAGCCAGTAAGCCTCTGATTCATAGGCGTCACGATGTTGGGGTGTTGGGCTTCGCAACGCTAAGCCAATTTCCAGGGCCTAGCATAACTCTTACATGTCTTCTTGACCAAATGCATTCTCAATACTTCTACCTTACATCCATTACACAAGCCACTATATTACGCTTTAATCTTCATACACACTATACAATACACCACATTAAAGCAACATGTTAATCATAATTCTCATTAAGATTTCCAAACTTTGAGCACTTCTTAATACACTCAATTTCTTAGTTCTTTATCCATCTAGATGCAATCCCTAGCAGGCTACTAACATCAATAAGCATCATATCATCAAAATTTCACAATCCAAGTTTTTGGGTCAAGTCTTCTAGGCTTGATATCATTCTTCCGTCTTTGTGGTGGAATAACTTGCATTTTTTTTTCTCTTGGGGTTGGGGTGAGAAAATGGTTTCCCCTTCTCTCTTTCTTCTCACAAGTTTTTCTTCCCTTTTCTCTCAAATATTAAAGATGCTTGAATATTGTCTCCTTTTTATAGAGGGCTATTTGTAAATGATTTAAATGGAGAGAAATATAGAAACTTTGAGAATTTGGAGATTTTTCTAGATTGGTCCTCGGGTACTATTCATGTGAATTTTTAAAGTTACAACCCTATTTCGGGTTTGAATTTCAAAAATATCCATGCGGAAGTTGTAGGTCTTGATCATATCTTTCCGACGATATAGAATTCATAAAAATCGGAGATCTTATGAAAAACTTATGGCCCAATTACCATAAGTTATCCGGATTTAATCTTGGAATGAATTTTGTATCGGAACTGTGAGAAATTTCGAATGTTCCAAACAGTCATTTCATGAATGTTACGTGTTCGAACATGATTTATATCTTGTATCATACCTTCCTTAGCATACCTTCCTCAGCGTAATAGTCATCAAGATTACCGGGTGTTACAACTAGGATTAGTAACTTGAAACATAAAAACATAACATTATAAAGATACTTGTGTAAATTGTAAGTCTAACGTTAAGTCAACTTAAACGTAACTTGCAAAACACTTAAAGTTCAACAACATAAAATTAATAATACCACTACAACTGAACTGACGTCAATCCTACTTTATGTGCTAGCACGAGGAACTGGTTGTGATTTCCTGCGTAGAATTTATAAACATATGATAGGGGTATGGTTAGTATTTTTGGGTGGGTGACATGATACGTGTGGCCTTTCTGACATCAAACCATATAACGTTAACTGACATCCTAAGACGTGACTTAAGGCAAACTAATGGGATCCGGGGGGTGGATCCACTCACCTTTATCCATGTCAACACCAAATCTACATATACTACATATAGTCAACATATTACATGACGCCCAAATTAAACACTCAAGCTCATAGAAATAATAAGCCCCAACACCGGGTTTTTATTCCAACCATTGCTACTCACAAATCATGGCAATCTACATCTTCCTAAAGACAATCAACTATAAAATTGACTATACCATGCTTTATTGACATAAATCATGTTTGGGTTTTCCATGGTGTTGTTGTACTAATAGTGTCATTAAACAACAAATCAACATGCTTCAACCAATCAAAGGACAAAACTAGAAAACTACAAATTTTTTTTAAAACATAGAAACCAGAAAACCTGATGAATCCAAGTCGAGATAATACTATGTCCTTAAGAACTTATTAGCCTCCGTCTTTGGTGCTTCACGGATTCGAATTGGCCAATATTCTCCCAGGATAACTTGGTTGTTTCTTGTTCAAGGAGCACCTCCTAACAAGTATTTGAACTTGGAATATGGTGGAACTCTCTCTCAAAACAAATGGAAAACTTGACTAGTAAATTCGGATTGTCTTCTGTATATCTTAAATGGACATAGAGCCTCCTTTATAAAGGCATGGAAGGGTGCCAATGGGGCACCCCTTGGGGTGGGGTACAACCCTCCAAAGGGTGGTGTACCCCTCTCATGCACCCATTGCATCCAAAAGACATATATATCCTTAATGAATATTTAAAGAAGTTCCAACAATCCCCCACAATTCTTCAAATATTCATGTAGACACTTGAGAGAGTTACCATGAACTAAAGCTGCATCGAAATAGGTAGTTTTCTCCTTGAACATTTTCCTATGAATGATGATCGGATTTACTTGGTAAACCAATGACCCGTAGTCTTGAATTGTTCTGCCGTTGGTGTAAACCAAGACAAATTCCAACATACAGCACACTTTACTTCAACCATTTCCCATTCTACGGTTGTGTTCATTTCGGCCCTGGACAACGGTCCCGGATTCATCAAGAGTATTTAGGGTAACCCGCCTTTAAAAGTTCCCATGGAAGCGGCCTCACTCTTACTTGAAATAGGTGATCTACTATGAAGAGGTAATCTGTCTTTACCCTCATTAGGACTCGTCTCCTAATATAGTGATCATTAAAAGCCTTAGCTTACCCTAACCAATGACAGACAGCACTCATCGTCATTATCGGAATGGGAAAGAGTACAAAACTCTTCAGTGCTTTTTTTGAATTGCACAAAGTTTCAGTTGTCCCTTTTGAACCTAGATCTTGGGATCTCCAGTCAGCTAGGTTGGGTTTTCCACAGTGACAATTCTTAATTTATAGGCTTCAAGCCCATTCCCCTCGATGAATTCTCAACTTGCTCTCGAGGTAAACCTTTAGTTAGTGTATCCGCTAGGTTTTCCTTCGACTTGACATAATCGATCATTATTATGCCACTTGAGAGCAGTTGACGTATGGTATTATGTCTCCGACGTATATGTCGAGACTAACCATTATACATTGTATTTTGGGGCTCTCCCAATAGCCGATTGGCTATCACAATGTATGCTAATCGCTGACACCGGTTTGGGCCAACTAGGAATATCCTCCAGGAAGTTTCTAAGTCATTATGCTTCTTCCACTGTTTTTGTCTAACGCTATGAACTCTGATTCCATAGTAGACCGGGAAATACATATTTGTTTCCTCGAGTTTTCCATGACACGACTGCATTACCAAGTGTGAAAATAAATCCACTCGTAGATTTGGAATCCACTGTATCAGATATCCAGTTAGCATCGATGTATCCCTATAGTACAGCAGAATATCTCTCGTAATGTAGTCCATATTTTGAAGTTTCTCTCAGATACCTCAAAACTCTTACAATGGCTTTCCGGTGGTTATGTCCTGGATTGCTCGTATATCTACTAAGCCGGTTCACAGCTTGAGCGATTTTGGTCGTGTGTAATCGTGAGATACATCAGACTTCCAATGATCTCGAATACTCTAATTGCGATACGCTTGAACCAATATTCTTTGATAGATGAAGAGTTATGTCTACAGGGGTTCTAGCCACATTTAGATCCCCCTTTGATATATTTATCAAGTATCTTCTCAATATAATGAGTCTGAGATAATATATATATGTCTGAAGTCATAGAAATCTTAATTCCTAGGATTAAATCAGCTATTTCCATATCTTTCATATCAAATCTGCTGGATAACATGTTTTTGGTAGACTGAATCATTTCATGATTACAACCAATTATCAGCATATCGTCTACATAGAGACACACAATGACATGTCCTTTTTGAGTTGATTTGGTGTACACACATTTATCACACTCATTGGTTTTGAACCCACTTGACAACATTTCTTTGTCAAATTTCTCATGCCATTGTTTAGGTGCTTGTTTTAATCCGTACAAGGATTTTACAAGTTTGCACACCTTCTGTTCTTGTCCAGGAACACTAAACCCTCTGGTTTGCTCCATGTAATCTCTTCATCCAATTCACCATTCAATAATGCCCTCTTTATATCCATTTGAGGTATTTCAAGACCAAATATAGATGTTATGGCTATAAGCATTCTTATCGATGTGATACGAGTCACTGGTGAATATGTGTCAAAGTATCAAGGCCTTCATTTTGTCTATAACCTTTTATAACAAGTCTTGCTTATAATTATCTATTGATCCATCTGTTTTCATCTTCCGTTTGAATATCCATTTGTAGCCCAGCGGCTTACAACCTGGAGGAAGATCAACCAACTCCCAAGTATGGTTCTGTAGGATTGAATTATCTCACTGTTAATAGCCTATTTCCACAGAGGTGCCTCCGGAGAAGACACAGCTTCTTTATAGCTTTGAGGTTCATTTTCTAACAAGTATGTCAAAAAATCGAGACCAAATGACTTAGACGTTCTAGCTCTTTTGCCACGTCTAGGCTCGATTGTCTCAACATTTGCACGTTGATCTGATTTTTGGTCAACCTGATCACTATCATTGATAGTATCAATTTTTCTTTTGAGAGACTCTGTTCTTTATCTTTCCTTACAATGAAACATCTCTTCAAAAAATGTCGCATTCCTTGACTCAATTATCATATTCGGATTGATGTCAAAAATCTCAGACTTCTGTACCAAGAATCGATACGCACTATTATTGCGAGCATATCCAATGAATATACAGTTAACCGTTTTGGGTCCTATTCTAACCTTCTTAGGTTTAGGAACCATTACTTTGGCAAGACGCCCCCACACTTTTAGGTATTTGTAGGAAGGTACGAAACCTTTCCACAACTCATATGGTGTCTTGTCCAATCTTCTGTGAGGAAGCTTGTTTAGAACGTAGTTCGCGGAAAGCAAGGCTTCCCCCCACAAGTTCTGGGGTAAACCCAAACTCGTCAACATGATGTTCATCATTTCCTTCAATGTTCGGTTTTTGCGCTCGCAATTCTATTCTGTTGAGGAGAATAATGAGCAGTGGTTTCGTGAATAATTCCGTGCACATAACAATATTCACCGAATGGTGAAACGTATTCATCACCTCTATCACTCCTCATTCTTTTGATTTTCTTGCCAAGTTGATTTTCAACTTCGTTCTTATAGTGTACAAAGCTCTCAATAGCTTCAGCTTTGCTCCTCAGCAAGTACACATAGCAGAATCTTGTGATGTCATCGATAAAAGTGACAAAGTACTTTTTACCGCCTCTTGTTTGCATAATATTCATGTCACACACGTCAGTTTGTACAAGTTCTAAAGGTTCAGAATTGCGTTCCACATAATGAAATGATGTTCTATGCATTTTTGCTTCAACGCATGCCTCACACTTATGTTGACTATCAATTGCAAATTTAGGTATAAGGTCTGTGTTAATTAATTTACGCATGGTATCATAATTAACATGTCCTAACCTCCCATGCCATACATTTTGTGACTCAATAATATAAGCATAAGTACTAGCTTTATTAATAGCACGATTAACAGTCATTACATTAGTTTGAAAAGGCCCTCAGTTAGGTAACATTTTCCTACATACATATCATTTTTTGTCATTACAAACTTATCAGAAACAAATACAAGCTTAAAACCAGCCTTACTAATGAGAGATCCTGAGACTAAGTTCTTCCGAATATCTGGAACATTCAGTAAATTCTTTAACATTAGCTATTTTCCAGATGTCATCTTCAGAACCACTATGCCTTGTCCAACCACCTGAGAGGTAGACGAGTTTCCCATTGTCAGATTATCGCCGCCATCGACCTTCTGATACAAGGAAAACATCTTGGTATATGCACAGATATGACGAGTAGCCCCAGTGTCTACCTACCATTTTCTCGGATTCACAACTATGTTGACTTCGGTTACCACTGCGGATAGTTCCATCTCAGAGATCTCATCAGTCAGCTGCTCTCCTTCAGTGACATGGGCCTCATTTTTCTTTTTCTTGCCCTTGTCCTGAGACTTCTTGTTTCTGCAGTCCTTTGACATATGACCGCTCTTTCCATAGTTGTAGCATTTCCCCTTGAACTTCTTGTTCGAAGAATCAGCTCCAATGTTCTTTCTCTTCTTGCTACCCTTTACACCCTAAATGATATTGGCCTTAGACTTCATAGTCTTATAGCTGGCCTTCTCGGACATTCTGTTGTCCTCCTCAATTCTCAATCGAACACTGAGGTCTTCAAGGCTCATCTGCTTCTTTTTGTGTTTCAGATAGCTCCTGAAGTCCTTCCATGATGGAGGCAACTTTTGAATTATGGCGGCAACTTGAAACATCTCACAGAGTTTTATTCCCTCATCCAGTATTTCATGAATGATCAACTAGAGTTATCCCAATTGAGACATCATCGTCCTTGAATCTACCATCTTGTAGTCCATGAACCTACCCACGACAAATTTCTTTTGTCCGGCATCCTCAGTTTTGTACTTCTTCTCGAGAGATTCCCAGAGAATCTTCGCATAAGTCATGTCTTGGTACACATTGTATAGGGTATTGTCAAGACCACCCAAAAGGTAGTTCTAGCATAAGAAGTCTCCAGACATCCATGTCTGTTCTCGCTCTTCCTTGGCCATTTCCGATTCACCCTCCACAGGACCCGGAGGATCTTTGAGGAATTTAGCCAACTGGAGAGTTGTCAGGTAGAACAGCATTTTGCTCTGCCACTGTTTGAAATTTTCCCCACCAAATTTCTCCGGCTTTTCTCCATGAGAGATCGGTACTGTGATGTTTCCGCTAGCTATTTTTTAACTGGAAAATCCAATAGGGGTCAATTAATCTACAAAAGATAAATTGCACAATGATCAATGTATGATCTTGTTCAAAATGATATACTAGGTAACCACTTGTTGTTCTATTGGACGGTGGTTCCAATAAACACAAGTCCTTGAATTTTAACTAAAGATTCTTTAGAAAAATGAATAAACGAATATTCCCAGAGGACGAGGGGGGTCCGGAGTAACCACTTAAGTCTCTGACCACTGACCGGCGTAAACACACACGTATAACGCAAGCGCACGTATCGTTCAAGTAGTATAAAAATATTGATCACACGGGGACTTAATTTCTACTATTGCTATTAATTATTGATACTATTTATTTACAAATATCTAATTGAGGGAGAAGAGAATGATTGCTTGATTGATTTGGTTGATTGTAGATTTGCTAAATAAATAAATAAATAAAAAGACAAAAGAAAATACTAAGGAAAATAACAAAAGACACAAAGATCTAGGGTTGTGAATCATTCTAATATCTTTTAAAAGATGAAGTGATTATTTTATGTTTGTGTAATAAATCAGTTTACTAACCTGGAACACTAAATTATGCAAAAGCCTCTGTCGATGGTCAGACGCAAATACCCAGTTTAACCCAATTGAACCATATGTCTATGTCAACCAATTTATCTGGATTCATTAAGTTTAAGTTCCAATCATGGCTACCCCCGCCCGATAGGTATATTCCTATCCTGTAAGGAAATCTATTAAAGGGTTATCTATCCTCAAGGAAGATCGTGGGCTATTGAGTCTAATGCTGAAACCTAAAATCCCTATGTCTAGTTCATTTTAGATTTACCAGATCAATTTTATTAATGGCCAGTTAATGAAAAAGCATTAAGATTAAGACTCAATAAATAAATCTTTATATTACCCAAGCTATAATCTAACCCCTTATAAAACGGTGATATTAAAAGTCATCACAACCCCAGATAACTAATTTAGTTACAACACATAACTAGAGGTAGTAAAAACTTAAAAGTAAAAGACATAAAGTAAAAATACTGAAAAGTAAAAGACATAAAGTAAAAGCTGAAAAGTAAAATAAAATAAAATGCTAAGGTAAAAGGAATTACTTTTACTATTTACTATTTTAGATATCTCCCATAAAATAATATATAAACTTGTGATTCTATTTCCAACCAGCCATATAGGCGGTAATCTGATTAAGTCAAATTAAGTCCAACCAGCCATAAAGGAGGAACCAAAATTAAATTACCAACCGACCAATCTGGCGGTATCCTTGTTTAGTCAGGTTTAAACCAGATTAAAATGAATTACCAACCGACCAATCTGGCGGTATCCTTTTTAAGTCAATATTTTAAATAGTGAATATATTATTTTTAAGGGAGATTAATCTAAATAGTAACAGTAAAAGAATTACCTTTCACCCTAGCTGGGGAAGTTACCTCCTCATGGTAAATAGTAAAAATTGTAAAAAGTAAAAAGTAAAAATTAAATTACTATTATTACAAAACGTAATTAAAATTATTTACAAAAACTAAAAAAAAATAAAAAAAAACTAAAAACTAAAGAATCTAGAGAGAAAAACTCTCTCTTTAGATAGAATATAAGAGAGAGAGTGGTACATCTAAAACTGAAATTTGAAGCTCTATTTATAGGCCTCGGTGGGGTTCCAGCGTCGCGACGCCAAGGCCTCTGGCGTCGCTACGCCAGCTTCTGTCGACGTGGCACGCTCTGGTTCGCCGGTTTGCAGATTCTGGATAAGCTGATAAGGTGACACGTGGCGAGGTGGTTGGGCTTCAATTATTGTGACACGTGGCGGCTTCTGATTGGTCGAGGAGATTCTTATCCGCCACGTGTCAGATAAGGATTAGATACTCAATTATTAATGCTGACGTGGCGCTGATGTGGTGGTGACATGGCGACACGTGGGAAAGAGAGTGTCGACACCGTAGGATTGCGACACGTGGCACTCCCTGATTGGCTGATGATGACGTGGCGGTGAGGTGGCAGCTTGACTTGGTCAACCTGGTGATGTGGCTGATGACGTGGAGATGACGTGGAGTGACACGTGGCACACGTGGCGATGATGACTGTCGGCACCGTAGATGCTGACACGTGGCACGACGCATGTTAGCAGATCGGCTGTGATGGTGACACGTGGCACGGCGCACGTTAGCAAAGTCAAACTTTTCTCAGATTCTGATTTGGGACCCGGCGCACGTTAGGCTTCGCGACGCTGAAGGTCTTGGCGTCGCGACGTGGGAATTTACCAAAATGCCCTTTTCGTCCAATTTTCACTGTTTTGGCCCAAATCACCTCCAGAATGTCCTGATACTTTATTTATCTACAAAATAACACATCAAAATATTCACAAAACTCAATAAACTATACAAAATATTAGGTTAAATGAGTGGGAAATAGTGATAGATTTACCACTCATCAACCACTTAGGCTCTTATCGTCTTTTTGACAGAATATTCTTTAAACACTTTTTCACAAGGATCTTTTAGCAATTCAAATCCAGAATTACACTTCTTTAATTGCACAAATAATATACGATATGTGTAGATATATGTGTAAGTGTCAATCAAGATTGGATGGAATTTTTTTTGTATGATTACACTTTAAATTCTCACCCAAGTATGCAACACACAATCAATTTCAACTTTATCACTATGTGTATGCTTGTGATAATGGAACAACCTAATAATAACTTAAATCTATACTACCAAGATTAATGTGTTACAGTATATGATTTACTAAGTTAATATCAATCTAAGTTTGCAGTTTATAATAATTACAGGACGATTTCGTTAGTGTCGCGTTCATATCTACGTTCGAACAAGA